>VZTL01050692.1:0-19422 GCA_013400535.1 Scopus umbretta | reverse complement strand
TTTAAGTAAGTGCAAATACCACAGCACCAGTGTTACGAGGGCAAGGCCCTAGCGCCCAGTGTTAACAGCATCTTTCAAATACTTTTTCCTCCTTAAAACTAGCAGCTGGGCTGTGGGCCTGAAAGGGTTGGCAGGGCAAGGGAGCGGAGCGGTTTCGGGGTGAGGACACAGCAAGGCCTTCAACATTGCACCGCAGTACACCGCCAAGCCGTAGGGACTCAGTACAAGCCACCTTAAGAGGGGGGGGAGCGCCAGTCTGTGCCCCTTTTGAATTTGTGTGGGCAAGGTGGCAGAGGTTTAGTGTGAGGGAGTGGGTGTCAAGCCTTGTGACCGGGGTGCATCTGTTGCCTTGCAATACGGGAACATGGTGGGCGGGCGCCCCTGGGCTGGTTGGTAAGCGGCCCCTTCTGCTGCTGGCAGGCTGCGGTGCGGCTCTGCTGCGAACCAGGGGCCTGCTTCCCCTGCCTCATGGGCTCAACGGGTGGCAAGAGCCAAAAAAACAAAAGTCCAGGAAAGGGGCAAGAGCTGACCAGTCAGCAAGGACAAACAGCGGTGCCAGCTGAGGAACCTTGGGTTGGTTTGCAGGGCGATGGCTGCGGCAGGCAGCGGGTGCTCTGAGGGGAACCAGGGCCAAGGAAGGCTCTTGTTTTAGCTGTGTTGGGTGTGGGGGGGTTTGCTTGGGTTTTTTTTCTTCCCCCTGGTTTTCCTTTGTCCTAAAGGAAGGTGTAACAGTGCAGGTACAGTGTTAGGTTGCCTGGCTGCAAGAAAAAAAGATTTTTTTATTTTTTTTTTTTAAGTTGAGGGTGGTTGTTTTGTTTTGAAATGCAGTTTCCACTTTAGAGGAACACCTCTTTCAAAACTTTCTGCTTCAGCTGTAAGAGAGCAGCACAAACAAGAACCCTCTGGTTATTTATTGTGAACATATATGAGAAGTTGAGCCATCCTGCCTTGGGAGTTAATCAGAGGCCAGCATGGAACATAGCATCTCTCCCCGCTTCCCCTCCCTGGCTGTTTTGAGTCACTGCAGCTACTCCGAGATTTTGCCCAGCTCATCTCCAGGGGAGAGCTGGGCTAACACCTTATCTTCCCCTGTGCTGCTGGCATGGTACTTTGGCCTCCAGCCACCACCAAGAAGGTCACACTCTCAAGTGGCCACCTGAGATGCAGGTCCTGCTCTCAGTAAGTTGAGCAGGAGGTAGTGCAGGTGGCCTAGGTTTGCCCCCAAGGACTTGAACAAACAAGCCACAACTGACAGAAGAAGATGACTAAGTTTATTAACCACTGCGCAAGTTGGAGAACGAGTACAAGCGTGTGTCCCCTCAGCAGGAAGGGAGCCGTCAAGAAAGCTTGAGAACTGCTACTATCCCTCTTCTTTGAGGGAACTGGCTTTGCTACTGTTCAAGGCTTCCAGAGTGATGACCAAGTAGCTGATTTTTTCAGTAACTTTTCTAGCACTGCAGGAGGTGTCCATCCTCAGGTAGGGGCAAGCAGTTTAAGGAATAAAAATTAAAAAAAAAAAGTCAGGCAGAAGGGTGTAGAGATCACCTTTCTGAAAGAAGGGAGAGAGGGGAGCCGATACATCCCTCAAGTCTAAAGTAGATTGACTGATTAAATACAAAAAGGTTAAAGATGCTCGCTGTGTGGTCCAGTGCCCTGAATAGAGGAGATTCTTCTCTGCCCTTCCCCACCCCCCCCGGAATGCGGGGCATTGACATGCAAAAGATGCTCAAGCCTCAGCTCCCCCCGGAGGCACCCACCGCCCCCCCCAGGCTCGGTGAAGCAGGCAGGCCTTGTTCCCCAGACACCCCACATCTGCTCACAGCTACATTCCCATGCCAGCAGAAGCATTCAGCCCCAGCTCCGGCCTAACAATGACTGCTCTTCTGCCCCAAGGCGGCTGCATTGACCAGAGCAGCTCCGGGATTTATCCCGCCCCCCTCCCTGCCCAGCCTGTAGCACTGCTGGGTGAAGAGAGGGGGGAGCAGTGGTGACTGTCAGCTGGGGGGTTGCGTAGTTCTACCATTAACAGAGGGGAAAAATTAATACCAGAATACATCTAGGAAGGGAGGAGTCAAGGACCTGTCTCCCTCCCCGGCACCGGCCCAGGGTCACAGTCCACTTTTGCCTTTTCCCTCAGATGCTTTTAAGCTCCAAGAGTAGTGAAGGTCAAGTGAAACTGCAAGCTGTCCTGTGGTAAAAGCGGTGGGAGCAGGAGCAGCACAGGCTGGGCTGTGGGTTAAGTTAGTAAAGTCAATAATGCTTGCTAGGAAGTGGATGAGAGCAACCATGGCCATGGTGCAAGAACTGTGCAGCATTTGCTCAGCAGTGTCCAGAGCCATCTCATGGTGCTCAATGAGCTTCCAGGTTCTGGTTGTCTTTAGGGAGAGAGCACAGAGAAGCCAAAGGAATGCGGAGTAGTACCACACAAAACTGGCCAAGTTGGTAGCCTTGCAACTCACCTGAGCAGCCTGCTCCCCCTCCTCCCAGGGTTCTTCTTCCTCCCTCATTCAGCTTGAAGTGATCTCTGTACTGCTGACATGTTGCCAGCTGCTCCAGCAGGAAGAAAGAGCGATGGTCGAGGATTTTGATGGATGGAACACAGCATGGCGCTGAGCAGTCCTACGGTTGTACACAGCTGGGGCCAGAAAGCATCTCAGCCTTGAAGAGCTAGTGCAGTCAGCATTTTCAGAGACTGGAACCCACCACCTCTGCTTCTACCCACGCTGGGAATTCAGTCAGTGGCCTTAATTCCCACACTTTACTTGCTGAAGAGCATCTCTTCGAGCTGACCACTTCTTTTCGAACCTTTTCCAAAGCAGTAAGGAAAAAGAGCACCTCTTCTGCTTACCTGACTTACACTGGCAGCCTGTTCTGCAAGATGCCAGGTACACTATTAATGTTCTGGTGGCTTTGCTTTACACTACCACTCAGAAAAAAAAGTTACTTTCACAGCTGCACAGGTGGAGAAATGGAAGCCTAGAAATGGACCTAACAAGGTTAAACCAGGAACTTTCTGGCAAAGTACTGGAAAAAACCTGCATGGAGTACTGGTGGTGAGTCCAGTATCAAAGCCATTTCCTCCAGTCATGACAGCAAGGCTGTTTTTTCAATAGACCGGACATTGAATAGCTTGACACAGCATCAAAACTTTTTTTCTTTTAAAAACAAGACTTCTCTCCAACATTTGTAGCACCCAAACATTTCTCCTCTCTCCTTTCAAAGCAGGTGCCTCTGGTTAAAGTTTTCAGTAGTCATCACCTGGAGGCAGCCAGGTTCAAATTCAAGCAAGAGCTTTTTCTTTTTTTGCATCCTGACAGAAGAGAAGGCTTTGGCTGGGCAATACAGAAACACACATACACAGATTTGCCATGAAAAAAAACTCCTCACATTTATTTGATTAAACAAAAATAAAATAAACTGCATAGGAACATTTTAAAGTCCAGAGAGACACTGACTTTGTTTTAAGGCTGCCAGTAGCTGATACATCGTCTCCTTGCTACATCCTTCAGCCTTCCCTATGGACCACAAAGATACATTCAGAAGCCTCCGATAACACAAGGGTTCTAACATTTTGCTCACTTATTCTACATAAAAGTTTGCACATAACCTGTCATGCTTTCTTTTCTGTGGTACTCAACATCTGACATCTAAAAACGTCACTTTTTGTCCAAGTAGAAATGTGATGCCCTTTTTGGAGCGTGGAAGTTCTTGTCACAGCCTGTTTCATTATCAATTAGATATAAAAGCTCTGAGCAGCTCATTAAAAGCAGAGCACTGTCTGTCCTGCTGAGACATTTTTATTATTATTAGGAGAGCAGCATGATTAACCACTAAAGAAAAGGACAAACAACTGCAACAGAAGAGGAAACTACAATACCGAACGACTCAAGATGCCCGACATCCAAGGACTGACAAAATCATTCTGGATCCCGATGCAAACCTGCACCAAAGCAACACCAGTTACACGCTGGCAATGAAGTTTTAGAAGATGGGGCCGTACATCTACAGTCAATTAAATGAGAGGAGACAAACTCACGTTTGTGACATTGGTTTCATGTGGATGGCCTCCATTTTGTTCAAGGCTTCCAATTTCTACTTGACTTAAATGGCAGGTGCGTGTTCAACACCGTCACTACTCCAACGAATCGTGCACGAACCAAGCAGCGCATGACAGGTAATGCACAGTACAAACGAGAGTCACATACAGTAAGAAACCCCCACCAACTCAGGTGACTACGCACACCTTACAAACTAGTTAAAAACCTTTTAGTCGTTTTAGAAAAGAAACTAAAAACAAAACCCAGAAACAGACATATCTCCCTCTGAAGGAAAAACTGCTACATTGTCTGAAAAGTACTCTACAAACCTATAAAAGGACTTTTTTTTTTTTTTAAACTAGTCTGGTAGTTTCAAAAGGAAGTTACTTAACTACGTCACTACACAGACACTTAACATTCAGTCAGTAAGGCTCTATGAGAAGAGCTTAAAAAATTATCTACCTGAGTTTGTAAGTTGATACAATCATTAATAGAAGGTCTAAGACCATGCAGGTACACAAAGCATTTTTAGAACCATTATTGGTTAAACAATGATGGAAAGAGATGCCAGTCTGGCTTGTTAACCCGTAAGATCACTTAGAGACATCAATGTACATTTTCCACCATAACATTTACCAAACCCAATACAGGCTATCTTTATTAGGGGTCTCCTGTACCCACTTCTGTCACCCCCTAATATGAGCAGGGAAGGAAAAAAGATTTTTTTTTTTCAATATAGTAACCTGAAAATGTGCTTCTGCAACTTTACTCCACAGGTAAAACAAGGGGCATGTTGCACGTCACTATTAAAGTTGCATAAAACCCCAACATACTGGTTTTAAACTGCCTCTCCTGAGAATGTCTAAACCTAAACTGCCCTCCAGGAATAGGAACTTGGTTGCTTTGTCATGGTGGAAAAAATCCCATTGAGTCAAGAAAGCTACGAATACAATCACCAAGTCAAAAAAAAAATCAGGATCTTATTCCCTTCAAGCATTTGGTATAGCATTGTGTTTACATCAATTGTAACATTAGTCTTTCCAAGCAGGACATATTTGTAGGCATGCCTAAGTTTTTCTCTTGTAGAGAGAAGACCTAAAGGTCTTACGGACAGAAGAACACTGCAAATGAACATGAAATAGGTCATGTCAGCTAGTAGTGTCATAATACTGAAAAAAGTTTACATTTCCATACTTCGTAGTGAAAAGAGAACAAACTCAAGTGTGTTTCGGGTATCTCGGTCCAGTTTGCCTGAACATTTGGTTTTATTTACAGATTTTTCTATCAAGGACAGCTTAGTATTTCCATGGGCAGGCAGCAAAACCAAAAGCAAGCAGTCACCACATTGTACACACTTACTATCTCCGTTTCAATTAAAATGCTTGTCCAACAGGCAGGATGAATCCTTCCCCCAGGCAGATTCTCACTTACTTCTCAAACCTGTCTGATGCCAAATTGAGGTAGATGATTTACTTCTGCAAAGTGAGGTAGAACTTCAAGAAGATAGTGGCATCTCTAGTTGTGCATTTTGTACCACAGCAAACTGGGTTTCAAACTCCCGAGGACTCAAAGACCAAAGGTACAATATTTGTCTAACGCAAGTACCAGTGTTCGTTTTTTATACAGCTCCAAACTGTTTGTCTAAATATCTCTACTTTTAAATACCCTATTACCTTTTGGCACCATTTGGCTTACACTCCTTTAAAAAAATAAACAAAACACTTTGGCACATTTTTTTTTTTTTTAAACCAGAACTGAACAAAGAAATCTTATGATCAAAGTTATGGCAAGATAAGCCTGCTCTCTTCAGAAATTAATTTTGGTTTAACTGCAACATAACAGACTGGGCCCATTTTCCTGCAATTCCAAGGGAACGCCACATCCTTGGTCTTTCTCCCAACTTGGTTACGTCTGGCCCCAATATGCATTCGTTTTCAGGTGCTGTCAACCTTCCCTTGCTTTCTTTACAAGTTTAAGGTTTATGGGCTTCCTTAAGTTACATGTAAAAGGTACGAAATAAAAAGGAGTGAATTATCTGAAGGACCTGCATCATCAAGTACTGAGACTCCTTCAGTTTGCTACTGAAGTTCCTGCTTAAATAGTTCTGAGAAAGGACAAGATTGCTTCATAGGCTGAACCCAAACCAGCCATACTGACTGCTGATAACATTTTGTCAAGCAAAAAGTTTACTGAGAGCCACTGGTTTAAACTGGAATAGTGAAATTCCTTTGGGAGTTCTAGTAGACAGGTCTGTCACCCACATCTGTTGTTCCCCAATGTCAGAGCTACAAGAAAAGAGGCACAAGCTCACCTCGCCCTTCTCCGGGTCGTTTCTACTAGTTCAGATCACTCTGAATGCTTGTTCAGTTTGCAATCCAGCTTCAGAGCCCTGCTTTTTCTCTCTGCACGGTGCATATTACGATACTGGGGCATTAACCTGAGAATATGCGTAGCCTGAGAACATGCATGGAGAAACAGAGCAGTATTTGAATCTCATTGAAGTATTACTTTTTAAAAGCCCCTATGGGGCATCTGATGTTGGCCTTGTATATTATCGCTACTTATTTTCATTGCATATAAAACACTCCATTTTATAAGCTACACTACCACTTTTCAATGAGACCAAGCGTGCTTAGCACTACCTATGACAAAGATGAGGAATTATTTTGGGTAGCTAAACAGTAGTGTTTTTAAAACGAAAAAGCTCCCCAGCAGGTGAGGTCAAACATTTGAGGTTTGGTTTGTAAGCAAATCCCACTGAATTAGACAGCAACTCTGAAAGAGTTAACGTCGTTCCTCTTCCTGACAGAGCTGGGACTGGGGGTTTGTGCAATGGCTCCATACAGAATAGCAAAGGGCAACTTCAGCATCTGTCACCATTTACGTGGCGCAGGCTGGAGAAGGGCAAAAAGGGTTCTGCAGTTCAACATAATCCTGAATGCACACTTAACTTTTTTTTAATGCCTGGAAAACAAGTCCCTTCTAGTCCTAGGGAAGGGGGGAACCCAACAAGCATTAAAGCACAGGAGCATTTCTAGCATACTCCCAACGCTGTCAGCCACTCTGGTCAAGGTATCAAGAGACCCGGCATTTTTAAGACATGGTAGGATAAACGCAACGACACTGCAAACTAAACGTTAAAGCTTTTTAAACCAGTTTTCTTTGGTATCTAGATCTTGCAGGCTATTACTTTTCACAGCCCAAGCTGCAAATAATTCTTGGACTGAATAATACAAGACAAACACGGATATCTGTCGCAACTGTAAGGCCACCCCCAAGAAGGGAGGCACGATATGCGGCAGAACTTGAAAAAGTTGAAGGTAAGCTATCTTTCTCACACACCCATATTTTGAGTGGCCACACAAATTTAATGACAGACATCTGTATAAAAGATTATCCTTCGAAGACTATTTTTAAACCATGCTACCTAAGTTTAAGCCTAACTGAAACACACTGCTTTGAAGAGTTTGCTTCCTTGAGGCTTTGGCTGAAAGGCAGCACAGGTATTTTATCTTATTTAATTTAGGGTTTTTTTTCCTCGCCCTTCTTTCAAAGGCGGTTTTGCCATCTCATGAATCTGTCTGTCTGTCTCTTTCTGGTCCTTTAGTTTAAGCCTCCTCTGTAAGTGGCAGCTCTCTGTCTGCACACATCATCAGGATTTCTACAAAACCCAGAAAGTTAATGCTCCTTGGAGGGGAAAAGCAGCAAGAAGGAAAGTGCACCTTGTGATTTCTCACAAACTTGTAGAGAGCCTTTCAATCTCGGGTCACTTTCGTGCATGGTGGCTGGCAGGGAGATGAACCCTTTCCTTGGAGGATGGTTAAGGCTCTTCACACTTACTGATAAGAACCATGTTTACATTTCAGAGATCTTCTCTTGCAAACAGTAAGGTAAATCTCATGGCATTTCCAAGCCTAAGAGTACTGACACATGAATTTTTCACCACTGAGAGACAGAAAAGCCCTCTGCTCCCTACTTTAACCACTCCTGTTTTCCACCAAAGGCCTTATTCAGAGGGTGAAGCAACAGCTCTGTAGAGACCATATCTGCATTAACAGCTGAACAGGAATGCAGGAAATTGAAGAATAAAACCAAACGCTTCCCGGGAATCAAAAGTCATATTGCGCTAAAGAGATCTCTATTCTCCCCAAAAGTTTCTACTTCTCAGAAAAAGCTTTTTTTTTTTTTTTCTTCTTCCATATATCCCTGAAAAGGCTAACTTCCCCCTGCCTCCAAGCTTTTAAGGATAATATACATTTATTTTACACAGAATTCTTTGGTACTGCCATGGAAAAAAGCAGCAAAGTTTCATCTTGATGCAGTTTGCCTTGTGCTGGTATTGGTAACTTTTCACTTGGATCCGCAGCAGGAGATACACAGAGCCACAGGCCCACCCTGCCCCAAAAACTACAGTAAACCTTCCCGAATTTTTCGGTCCAGCTCTCTGGGGAAGCCAGAAGATGAGAAAAATATGTGTTTTTGTCACTGATAGAGTTATTGCAATCCTCTTTAAACACAAAAAAACCTGCTGACTTCTCCAAAATGCACCCTGAATCTCCAAAGCTGTGCTTATTTCTTACTTTTGGAAAAAGGTACCACTTCTGTTCTAACAAATCCATCAAACGTTATTCCCTTAAAGTTTCTCTCTATGGGGAGGGGCAAAAAAAGCTAGTCATTTCACAAGAAAGTAAATCAAAAGGGTTTGATTTTCCCTGTTTCAATGCTCCTTGCAACCTCTTCTGTTATCCAGATTAGGCGCGCTGATTAAAAAAAAAAATAACCAGTAACTTTTTTAAAACTAATTTAGCTTTCAGGGGAAAGGGTAAAAAGAAATTCTCAATGACAGGATATATTAAAGGAAGCCTTGCTTTTTATCTAAACTTTACGACAACTGCACTAAGCCACTAAAATGAACAATTTGGTTTAAACTTAAAGAATTTTTGTGCATTTTCATCAGCTTCACTTTGTGCTGTTGGATTACTGTGTTTCAGAAAAAAAATACACAGAAATGCCAAAAAGATGCAAACTTGCTCTTCCTGGCGAGTGAATCCCACTCACTTTCGCAAAATGTTCGAAGTCGTCTGGGAACAAGACGCTGTGCTCACCAGTAAATCAAACACACTGAGGTATAAAAAGGAGAACAGGAAAAAGTTCTCTGCTGCAGCAGCAATTCAAAAAACAAAAGTCCCCCCTCCCATGTCCCCACCCACAGAACTGCAGTATGGTCAAGAACACAAATTCTCTACAAACACCTACGACCATTTTCTCCATTAGAAAAGTTACATAGAGCCTTCTTTTGGCTTAGACTACAGAACTCACCACACAAACCACCTAATGTGCACAGCAACACTTGTTTGTGCATGAAACCCCATTGGGGAGAGAGGTAAAATGTTCTGAACTGTGAGTGTGTGGGGATGGGGAAGGGGCGAGAAACCGGGGAGGGAAGGGAGGACAATGAGGTAGATAGAATTTAACTTTACAGGCTCACTCCCTGCAGAAAAGATAAGTACATTCATCTGTAAAAAAATTAAAGATGAGGTAGGTTTGAATTAACGTTGTATTTTTTTCATTTTCTCTTAGAAGAATTTCCCTGAGACAGTTTCTTCCTAATTCAAACACAGATTAGAAGACGAGAATTCGATTGTTTCCAAAGTCGACCACAACAATCATGCCATCAGGGGTGACGGCTATACCTGAAGGACGGTCCATCTGACCAAAGCCGCTTCCCTGAGTGCCAAACTTGCATAAAAAGCTACCATTTGACTCGAATATCTGCACCCGGTGGTTCCTGGAATCGGCCACGATGATGCGCCCCTCTTGATCCACTGCCACTCCCTGCGGGCGCAGGAACTGGCCGTTCCCGGTGCCCTCCGAGCCCAGAAAACGTGCTGACTGGCAATCTGGATGGATGACCAGTAGGCGATGGTTGTTGAAGTCTGTCACTACCAAGTGGCCCTCGTGATTGAAAGTCACACCTCTGGGGGAATCAAAGTGCTTCCAGAGTGCCCCTTCGAAGCCGTACTTGTTAAGAAACACACCGTCGGGCCCGAACAGCTGAACGCGATGGTTCCTTGTGTCAGAGACCAGGATCTTGCCCTCTGCGTTGACAGCCACATCCCATGGGTAATTGAATTGCCCGTTCTTTGTTCCTTTCTCCCCAAACTTCAGAATGAACTGCCCCTCAAACGTGAAGATCTGGATGCGATGATTGTCCTTGTCAGCCACAACGATCCTACGCGAGATGTCACAGGCCACGCCAGCAGGACGATCGAACTGCCCCGGCCGGGAGCCCAGCGTGCCAAACTTGTGATGGAATGTCCCGCATGGTTTGAACACCTGGATGCGGTTATTACTGCGGTCAGCGACAATGATGTAGCCTTCTTTGTCTACACTAACCCCCCAGGGGCGGCAGAGTTTGCCGTCGCTGTCTCCCTCGCTGCCGAAGGAGAGCCCCGGCAGCCCAATGCCTATGTAGCTGCGCCCAGATTTCACCACAACTTTGAAGGGGCTGTTCTCAATGTGTTGGTTGCACATCATCACGGATACCAGGTGCTCTCCCTCTAGCTGTGGACGGTAGCTGACCAGGTAGGTCCCATTCTGCTGATCACTGACGTCTGCCCCGAAAAGGTTTCCATCCGGGCCCATCACCACTGCAGAGATCATGTCGCCTCCTGAAAGGCGAGGCTCACCATCGTGGTCATAGCCTATCACTGTGAAAGAGGCCACTTTGCCCTGCAGTGCACGCTTGAGGCCTTCCCCAGTGGCTTTGGTCAGAGGAGCAAAAGCCCCACTGCTGACAAAGCCCATCGATTTAATGGCCATATACAATGCCTGGTCTGGGGGAGTGAACATGATCCTGTCATCTTCCTGTGGCTGGAGAAGGCCTCTCACATTCTTCAGCTCCTGCACCTGAGCCAGCATGCGGTCCCGAGCCAGAAGAATATCCATGGTACGACCCTCCTCCAGGACCTGCTGAACAGCACTAATGGTGTTGTCCAGCTTATTTAGGTTCTGACGTAACTTTTCAACTTGCAAGTAGAGTGACTTAGCCTTGACTTGACGAATCTTTTCCACCTTGGAGGGGACAGGGCGGGAGAGAAAAGCACACTTACATCAGGAAAGACAACCCATAACACAAATATTTCCCAGTGTCGCTCTTCTACATTAAAAGAAAAAAAAAAGTTGTGCAGTTGTTGCAGCATGTTGACACAGAACTGAACAAGCCTCTAAAAGCCACGATATAGAGAAGCAGGAATGAGGAAAAGTAATTATGTGTTCAAATTCAGTATTATTATTCTCTCCCATCCTCCAGCCAAAAATCATACATTCTTACTCTGCAGATCTGCTGCATCAGAGTGCCATTTGAAAGGAACTGTGGCTTGCTTACCGATAATGATTTGCATCCTCAAATGCTATTCTACTTTTTAATCACAAGGTACTTGGCAGATCATCCAAAGGTATGTCTTTAATTTAGACTCCAGGGAGGACAGAGGATACTGCAGGCTCTCAAGAAAGAGCAGAGGCTGAGGCTTCTCTAACCAGAATTGAGACCCATTTCAGAAGGTAGGCTGTTATCACACAAAGCTGAGGCTAGGCGTCAGCATCGACCAACGCACATGGGCTCTTGTCATTCCCCTGCCTGCCAGAACTGTTTTCAGTTACCAGACATCTATCTCCAGGGATTTGTAGGGTCCAATTATTTTAATATTGTCTTGCAAATACTGGCAGTCATGCCAAGTTACTGCTTTACAACAGGATGCTTTAGAATGTCACTTCAAATGACACAGAAGGTTGCTGCCAGTCCCTGCTTGGGGGACTGAAGCTCAGGCAAAAATGGTTTGTTTGTAACTATTTTATATAAGCCTGTGTTTATCTTTACTTGTGAAATATCACTTTAGACCATCTGCCAAAGACACCTGTCTTGTAAAAGTAATGAAACATGTAAATGCTTTATTGTTGCAAAAATACATTTCCTTATGTCTGAATACCTGCTTGGCTGCAGAACAATACCAGCAATGTTTTTTAATGAGGGACAACTCACTGCCTGAAGACTCCTTGGTTATACACTGACTAGATAATGGATGTACAAATATGCTGTATTTCATTTAAAGGTAAGGCACACAGGTTTTACCAGACTGTTAAAAAAAAAAAACAAAACAACACCACAACACTCAGAGATGCTTCCTCCAACAGATTTCCAAAAGAGATTACTCATCTTAGGTCTCAGCTTAATCCTTGGCTTCAGGTTTGGTACCCAAAATTATTAACTAACACACTTCACAAGAGGGCTTCGTACACTCAGCTTTTTTTGCTAGAAGGATTTACCACCACCACCAAATTTCCTTCTTAAAGTACTGTTTTGTAACCTGAAGAGAACTTGCTCTTGGTGCAGACATTCCAATAAAGTGTATTTATGCAGCCTCTTGGGATACAAATAGCTTAGGGGCAGCTCTTCCTTCTCCTGTTCGAGGAATACCTCAAGAGAAGACTGCCATGCTTCTTAGGGAAGGCTAACAGTGGAAAGTGAGCTCATCTCCCTCAATGCAAATACTTCAAAAAAGCAGAAGTACAGTAACTATATAAAGTGCATTTTTAATCTTGCCACTGACACCTATAAAAGAACTACAGAAAAACCAAACTCCTCTTTTCGGGGATTAGTCTTATGGTAGCTAGAGTAGTTCCATACAATAAACTCTGGGAAGAGTGGTCATTTTGCTGGCAACAAATATTAAACCAGAAAATTAACTGTTCCAGTCAACATTGATGAAGAAGAAGGCAGGGAAGAAGTACTTTAGCAGGATGGCACTGCTTTTTGGCAGCATGTGTGTCACCAACCACATGTACATGCCATCCTGCTTGGCTCTGCTTGTATAAGCAGCAGCCACACAAGCACCTGGTCTCCTGCCACACTATCTGGTGTGACTGTGTATTATAGGAGCATTCTCAATTTACTCCTAAACTTTTCCCATCTTGACTACACATTTTTGCTCCCCTATACCAGTACTAGCAATCATGTCATCATTGGACTAGTCAGTTTGACTCACTGATCTAAAAGACCTAATCCAACAGCAGAGTGTGGGTTTCTGTTCAATTCTACATGTGGGACACAAAAAGCCAATCAAAACTAATTTGTGCTAAACAAGCAGAGAAGAGCTGTGACCACTAAATTACCTTTCCAGAATAAGAAACTTTGCTGTTACTTCCTTTCCTCCTCTCAAAATACCACAAATGCATTGTGACTGAAGTCAGTGCAGGAGTTTGGGATTGTGCGGATACTCTTGCTGGAGAGTATTCTTTTTTTTCTATTAGTGTTAAAAAAAAAAAGTCACAGGGACGCTATCTTGATTGAGGATCAAGTAAGTTTTTTGGTGTGGGGACAATGAAAATTAGTCTTGCAGAATTTGTACTAGTCTTTCTAACAAAAGGGGCACAGTATGTACAGCTTTGCTCCTTCCCGTTCCTTATAAGTGGATCACGTAAGAAAACCCATATACTAGATACCTACTACAGCAACGTATTAAAGACGTTTTAAAGACGTCTTTCAACAAGGTGTTTAAAGGTGATCTCTCTTCTCCAGTCAGTACTGAGATAGAAGGCATAGCTGCTGACCCAGCAGGAGGAATGCCCACTCTACTTGTGGGGCTGAGCTTGTGTGTGGATACCACAGTCCCTACAAAAACCCAACCCGTTTCTCAGATTAAGGGATACCTTCAGCACAAAACCAATCATGGCCAAAATCCAGCATCCTGCTATCTACAGAAAAATGATTTTACAGTAAGCTGTAGTATTTCAATTCAGTGTTCCTTGAGAGAGTATCAGAATCTGGCCATATACTAGTTAAAAAGTATGTTTTCCATGTGAAAAGGCATTTGTCAGCAGTTCAAACCACAAATGTAAGGTGCATACCTTCCAGAGCAGCTCACACTCCCGCTCTTCCAAGGCCTTCTTATGTCTAGTAGTCACTGCTTTGACTTCAGACTGTACCACCTTCGCTTTCATCTCAACCTGCTCCGCCACAGCCTGGGCCTGTTCAATACTCAGCTGGGGAGGGGAAAAGAAAAGAGAAAAAAAAATAAAAAAAAAATAAAGAAGGGGGGACAAACATGCTTAGGGCTCAGCCAAACCAATTAGAAATGCATCAGAGAACTACTGCTCACATTTCACTATGCCTTCAGGTGAAGGCATAAAGTGACAACATTTTTTTTTTTTAACCAGGCCTTCACCCATTTCATACATCAGAACTTGAAAACTGACATAATTTTTTTAAATACATCTAGTACATGGAGTTTACACCTTCATTGTACCGTGTACCAACACCACAGGACTAAATTCCCTGTGCAATTCCAGCAAGCAGCTAGTGTGAACTTAAACAAGAGACTTGCGCAGAAAATCATACTCTTTTTCCTACATGCAAGGAACCCAATTTGTCTTGTCCCTCAAAATGGTCAGACTGTTTTTGTGTGATGGTTCTGCCTCTAGTAAGAAATGATGCTAGGAACAGACTGTTTTTTCTATGCATCTGAGCTGCACAGAAATACCCCTAACAGAATGTGATGTTAATTAATTCTAAGAGAAAAAACAAAGATTAGATGGTTATCATTAAAAAGCATTCATATAGTTATTCACACATTGGATAGAGAACGAATTCTTTCCGATATAACCTTCTAGCACTGGTATTTTAAAAACATTCTGCAAATACACAGAATGCATCTGGAAGGAACATGTCTCTTCTCCCCTCAAAAAGAATTGTTTCCTTGTAAAAAAAAATCCTTCCCAAACTGTTCCCAGTTTCACAAAGTATTACAGAAAAGCGTATAAAACCAAACAAGATAAAGAGCAGGCAATTCTGAAGGATCACAGTTCTCAACAGAAGAGGTTCAATAACATCAGTTAATTCAATCTTTTCAACACCTTTGTCATACAGTGAACCAACATTAACGTGCAGATGAGGTTGTGAACCTCTAAGAGGTTACAAAGATACCAGTTTATTAGTTAGAAAATTCTAGAACGAGATGATGGTATGTGATGCTATTTAGCCTAGAAAAGAGAAAGCTGAGAAAGCTTGGGGGGGGGTGTGGTGTGGTGTGTGTGTCTTAGCAATATATACAAACACCTGAAGGGAGGGGGCAAAGAGGACAGAGCCAGGCTTTTTCCAGTGGTATCCAATGACAGGCCCAGAGGTGATGAGCACAAACTGAAACACAGGAGGTTCCCCCTGAACATCAGGAAAACACTTTTTTCACTGTGAGGGTGACTGAGCACTGGCATAGATTGCCCAAAGAGGTTGTAGAGTCTCCATCTTTGGAGATAATCAAAAGCTGTCTGGACACGGTTCTGGGTAACTGGCTCTAGGTGGCCCTGCTTGAACAGGAAGGTTGGACAAGACTTCCAGAGGTCCCTTGCAACCTCAACCGTCCTGTGATTCTGTGACCATACCACCAAGCATTTACTTTTTTCTCTTTTCATAAGCTTGGCACATCACAGTATTTTATTTCTAGAATATTAAGCAACATACACAAGACATCAAAACCCCTACCAACACACTACATGTGACTGTAGCAGCTCGACAAGTTGTTGACAGCTGAGAACGTAACTCAAACTCACCTTTGTTTTCCACATTACATACTGAAAGCCATGGCAATAGCTGTGAGTATTTGTTTTTAAATTCAACATTTTAGATAAGACTTTACAACCCTTCACTCTGGTCTGAGGAACCAGTCCATTTCAGAACTTGAGCTGTTTCAGACTAGGTAGCCAGGGAATGCTCTGGCAGAAAACATCTTTATCAAGCCTGCACTTCTAAAGATTAAAGTGAGCAAAAATGTAATTTAAAGGCTTTACTGTATGTACATTCAGGGACTTGTGGAAAATATCCTCTGTTTAATTCTGTATACGAGTATGTAACTATTTAAGAACCACCTGATGCAACAATATGAACAACCCAATGTGATCCAGCTTTGTCTAGCAAGTCAGGGCTTTTTGTTATCTTTCACAGAACGAGTTGTTAGTGTTTTCAAAGTCTGGTCTGGCAAGTTCAACAGCATCTAGTTTATGCCAACAATGGGAATGCTAAAACATAAAAACAGAAGTGTACTGTTACTTGGACATTTTCATCCCAGGTAGTTATTTTAAGACAAGTAGTTTGAATTAGATGTATTCTTCCAGGTCACGTAGGAGTAGAGAACCAAAAGGAAAAGGAAGACTGACTTGGTCAGGTGATTAGTTGCTGGAGACAAGATAAAGGCAACCCTGAGAAAATAAGACAAGGCAGTGTTTCTGATTTTTAATCCCAAGTAGTCTCTTGCAAACTGGCAGAGTAAAATAGGAGTGCTACTTGACAGCCACCCCTGCAGCACAGGGCTCAGTAAGAGCATGCCTTTCAGTTGTTCCTCCCTCATGCAGCTCACAGGTCAGAGTCACCTTCCCTACATTTTTAACAGGGAATGTCATCAAACTCATGAGCAACCCAAATATACAAGTCCCACTGGAGGCAGTCCTGACCTGCCTTCGCACAAAGCTTCTGGCAGACAAATTTGACGCAACACTTCAAGTTGACAGAAATTGAAAAATCTCATAACAACAATTAGCAAAGCAGGCATGAAGTCACAATGGGCCATAGATTAAGGCTTCATAAAAGCCAGTTAGTCCTAGCTGGAAGAGTGCACATGTAAGAATACTGTGCCTCCATCATCTCTGCTTTGCCATTCAAATACAGAACCAGCTTCTACTACGGGGAAGAGGTATGTATTTCTTTTCAAGAATCTATGTCTGTTTTGAAACACAGAGAAACAGGTATCTCCTTGAAAAGTGTTAGGGAAACTATGCTATCCACTCATATTCCAATTCTAGCAAGCATGTCTTTGAAAGCAGGAAAGTATTGGTTTACTTGTTTGAGCTTTTTGTACAGTAGTACTCTAATTAGGACAGCGATCTGTGTTTCCTCATACCTTACAGCTAAGAGCAACCTCAACTTCCCTCACAATTCTTCACCAAAATCGGAGTCCACCTTTCAAGAACTCCAACATAGCAGGAGAGGTATTAATTCCCTGTGGATGCTGTGATCTTTCATATGTAGGAACCAGTTATGGCAGGGCAAGTAACTGCACTCAATAGCACATGGTTGTCTACCAACAACTCATGTCATCATCTAGATCAAGTTTTACTTGCTTGAGTCTGAACAGCTCAGATCAGTGAAGGATGCCCAAAACACTAAGGCTCTAATATCGTCCAGGATATCAGCAAAGTTTTGGTCAAATTCACATGATCCTGCACTCTACCAAAGCAGGCTAGAACAGCCTAGGAAGGCTGACCAGCATCAAGCACACAGCAGCAGGCAGTGGTATGGTGGGGAACGAACAGCAATAGGCAAGTTACCTATGTGAAGCAAAAGCCAAGAATTTTAAATACAACTTTTGGGGGCCTTCTTTACATGGAAATCCCTTGTTCTCTTTGATTACTGTAAGATATCACAGCTCTGCCATGATAACTCTCTCCTGCTGTTCTGCAGGCATTTCCTGTGTAGAACTTGTCTTCAGAGAGGTCAACTTTTTAGGAAACATGTTAAGCAGCAGCATTTCTTGTTCTGGTCAGGCACCATACAATCTTCTTAACAACCAATCCTTTTAAAGAAAAGCAGCTTTTATGATGCATGCTGTTCACAGTATGTCATAATTATTCCAGTGCTAGTGAATGAGATGGTCAGCCAGTTCACATGCTTGGGAAACAGAAGACAAGGCCTGTGTTTAGCAGAGAATCTCACTGGGTTACTGAATTTGAGATGGATAACAACTATTTTGTTTCCTGCTGTTGGTCGAATACAGTAAATTGCTTATTTGCAGCTGTACCTATTCACTCGTGACTTTCCAGGGGCCCAAAGATGGCCAATATACTCCCCATTCTATTAGAGATGTCACCAGTGCCTTGTGTTAAAAAAAAAAAAACACACACAAAAAAAAGGACTTTGCAATCTATCTTGTCAACTTCAGGGTTGAAACTAGTACTTCAAATTCTACAAAGTGAAATTCAAGTAACAATAGTGTTTGTGCAGGTGGTATGTTCCAGAGGGCAACAACAAAGGCAAAGAAGGGTGAAGGGTCTGGAGAACAAGCCTTATGAGGAGCAGCTGAGAGAACTGGGGTTGTTTAGTCTGGAGAAGAGGAGGCTCAGGGGAGACCTTATTGCTCTCTACAACTGCCTGAAAGGTTGTAGCGAGGAGGGGGTTGGTCTCTTCACTCAAGTAACTAGTGATAGGACACGAGGAAATGGCCTCAAGTTGCGCCAGGGGAGGTTTAGATGGGATATTAGGAAAAATTCTTTGCTGAAAGAGTGGTGAGGCATTGGAACAGGCTGCCCAGGGAGGTGGGGGAGTCACCATCCCTAGAGGGGTTCAAAAAATGTGTGGATGTGGCACTTTGGGATATGATTTATTAGGCATGGTGGTATTAGGTTGATGGTTGGACTAGACGATCTCTGAGGTCTTTTCCAACCTTAATGATTCTTATGAACAAACAGAGACCTTGCAAATAGAGCTTACAGAGGGGCAAACAAGCGTGTTTTCATGAAGGAAAGCAATGCAGACATCCATCACTAGTTATTACTACCAGCACATTTCAGAATTTCTTCCTCTTCTCGATAAACCTACCCAAATAGCAACAAGCAACATTCAAAATACACACTTTAGCAGAAGAGGACAATAGCATGAAGTATAACCTGTACTTTCAGTCTTCAAAGCATTTAAAGGATTGTCAAACGTGCCACTCAAAGTTTTTAATTTCTGGATCTTCTGTACAAACCGAAAGAAAAGGCTACTTTCTTAACACCTCAATGTAGCTATTCCCAAAATTCATACAGCGTTTTACATCTTACTAGACCTAGCTCTGCGTAAACACACCCATATGTAAAGTGTCACTGGCACCCAGGGTGCCAGTACCTACATACAACATGCTTAAGAAAACACTCCTTTCCAGGGCAAGACATCAGACCAAGGCATACCTGGCCAGTTCCTACATATTCCCATCAAGTTTTGAGTAAAGGGTTAAGAGCAAAGTTCTACTGGACCCCAGGTGTCCTTTGCGAGCCCCCTTTAGGTGGACACCTGTGAGCTCCCCTTTAGCTACATTTAACCACCTGGGAGGAAAAAAAAAAAAAAAAAAAGAAGAAAAAAACACCAAACAAACCATCCCTAGTGATGAGCTTGCTACAGTGGCTCTGACATGGCAACTGATGCTACAAACACAAAGCTATGAAGAAATAGACTGCAAGAGCAAGTAGCAGCAAAGTAGTATCATGCACTTCTTGATATCTGGGCTGACTATAGAGGGGCCCAAATCAGGATTTGCCATTTTGCAGACTGGCTGGTTTTTTGTGTGGGTTTTTTGGGGGTTTT
>VZTL01050688.1:0-16864 GCA_013400535.1 Scopus umbretta | reverse complement strand
ATTAAGCCGAAACCAGGACAGTGAACTAGCCCCTGTCCTACCATATATTCTGTAGAAGTACCATGGATTGCATAGTTTTACTCTTGCTTTTTAAGTTCTGTGGATTTTTAGGAGCTTTGGTTTGTTGGTTGCTTGGGGTTTTTTTGGTTTTGGTTTGGTTTGTTTTTTTTGTTGAGTCCCCCCCAGAATTATGATCTGCCTGTCACATTGCAGACTTTATAATTCCAGTTTATATTCCTTTGTAAATCTGAGTCTCAGTTTCACGGTTTTACAAGTTTTCTTAAGAACTAGTCAGAACATGTTGAGTATTACTCTGTGTGTTGATTTGTGACAGAGCAGGAGCAACGACTTTCCTCTCTTCACTGAGTGCAGTCCAAAGCCAGCTTTGCATGCAACCAGACCTGTTGTACCTGAGCATGGTCTTGGAGCAGTAAAATAGCCTCTGTGTTGTTACGGGGGGGGGGCAGCCTGGCTGCCCAGAGCAGCTGCATGCTGCCTTCCTTAGAGCAGCAGAGCTCTCTGAGCCAGCCCTCTCCATGAATCAAATTGCCCAGTGTTTGTGCTTCAAATATTTCCCTGACCTATATACCAGACTAAAGCTTCCTGTTCTAATATTGATTTAAGACTTAAGTATCAGTGGCTTATTTTTCTACATTATAATTCTCTTTCCTATTTAACAGTCCTCTGGGATATGCAGAGGGCCAAAGTCAGACCTTCCTGGCAGTGAAGACGATGGCAGGGGGGAAAAGACATGTGCAGGACATTGATGGAAAGAGGCAGAGCTTGAATTACAGTGCAACATATAGAGTATTTTGGTTCAGCAATCGAACTGTGTACTGTACTACTTGCCAAAATAGAAGAAACACAGTGCTCATTCTCTTGCAAGCTCTCTTCTGTATTTGTTAGCTTACCTTAAAGCTTCATCTTATTTGTAAGCTCCGTCCCAGACTTCTGATTAACTGTTCCCGAAACACTAGAAAAGGAAAGTAGAAGGTACTTTCCACTTTGTGTAGCGTTCTGGTTAACAGCTGTGTCTCTTGGAGAAAAGAGAAAATGGCCAGTGGTGATAAACTCACCATGTTGACCCTCATGAGGAAAGAGTACTGCTGCAGCATATGCTGCTTCTCCCCAGGTTCCTCATGTGGCAGCAGTCAGCACAATGCTCCTAAGTGCTCCACACTGCAAACAATTTAATTGTGGGTGAGGAAAGGTTTACTCCTTTCCTTCCCCCCCCCCACCCCCTTGGCTACCTATTCCCTCTGTTACTTCTTTGCTGTTTTTAATTTTTAAAAGGCTGTCCTAGACTGGGCTCCCAAAGGAATACAGACTGTTCAGAAGTCGTTGGGTTCTTTGCTCAGATATCAGCCTGGTCCAGCAGTTGTGAGCTTTGTGAAAGTGTGAGAAATCATTTGTATTCTGTCCCTGCATGTGATGAGCCCTGCAATACTGGGTTGCTTTTCTCTGTCATGTTGAAGGCCAGGATTGTGTATTTTCCAGTGCCACTGAGACTGTCCCCAGTTCACAAGCTTGTAGGAAGTGGGAGTTTAGGATCCATTTGAGGCATGATAACAATCACAGGAGTCAATAACAGTGCTTACTCATGTTTGCAGGTGGGGATGATACGTAAGCATGAGCTAGTTGACCAGCCCTCCCTGTGAAAACAAAAAAATCGGCCTTAGATCTTTGCACCTGTGTGTTGACATTTGAGGTTCTCTTTTCCTTTTCATAAGTGGCATATATCTTACTTTAAGGAGGTAGTGGCATTCTTGTCTAAACTGTACTTTCTAAGTCACGGCCATCTAAATGCAATTCTACAGCTGCTGTCTCCTGAGGCTTAAGCTTTTCCACCTTTTCTGGTTATGGGAGATTTTAAAGTACTGCAAGAAGTTTACCCTGCGTGCTTTCTTCAGTCCTATTTAGGAAGGGAAAGCATTTCTAATCCTCTCAACCCAGGAGAATGCACTGGGAACACTGACAGTCTCTCAGTATTCCCCATATATCTCTCTCTCTATAAAAACCCTATGAACAAAGCTCCCCACTACTTACTAAAACTACATTTTCCATAAGGCCAGAATTCATAATAGTCCCTTGGGTATAAGCAAGATGAGCACCCGACTGTTATTTTTTCTGGTAGGAAGTTCAGAGTGCAAGAGGATGTTCTTGTATGGCGAACAAATATTACGGACAATTTTTGTAATCATTAGAGAATTTATGTCTCGCTGCACAAAAAAAAGTAGGCTACGCAATGAAACTGGATCCCTTTTTTCAATGAATAGAAAATCCTCTTGATCAGTTTAGTTCCTGCCCCAGAATAAAATCTATATGGTTCATCTCTACTTATGTGTATATACACTTACACACATCTGTAGAAGGTTGGAGGAATTAAGAAGGGTTCTGAAGTAATACAGGGAATTGTTAAGAATAAATTCCTAACCATCAGCCTGCCAGTTACCTGGAATTTGTTACCGCTTCTAGGGATTTGACTGAAAGAGGCAGGCCCCAAACTGAAAAATGGTTTATTTGGGATAGCTTAAGGTAACTGGGATCAAATTGTTAAGAATGTTATTATTGGTTAACGTGACTGTTAGAAGGTCTGGAAGGGGGTTATCTTGATGACTGTAAGGCTATGCTGCTGGCTGCCTGTGCAAATAAACATCCCTTTGTGGAGGTCCATGTGTCACTGTTTTAGTTTTAATTGAACTTCTAGTTGGTAAATCTGTTTTATGTCTCTCATCAAAAGCCATCTTATTCACTTATCTGTATTCCTTTAAAAAAGAAATGAAACCTCCCTTTTTTTCAACAAGACAGACACAGTTTTTTCTGGACACTAATTTTAGCATTATCCATTTAAGATGCTTATGGGAAGGATACTGCAGGGAAACAGTGGATGGAAGTGTTGGCCTGAAGCTATCAGTCAGTTGCAGTCCTAGGTTTCAAGATGCAAAGTTTCAAGCTATGCAAGACCCAGACTCTCTTCTGACCTCTACCAGCTGGATCCCAGCTTATCTAGTTTGTAATAGAGGGGGTCAGAACAGATGAGGTGTCTCTGTCCTCCCTGAAGTGGTTGTATTTCACATGGTGAGGCAGCAGAGGCAAGGAATGGAGCAGCAATGTTTCAGACAAACCAGCTTGGGTTAGGGAACCTTTCCTGGAAAAATAAATGAAGCACAGGACATAATGAGCGTAGCTCATTGAAAAGGAAACTGCTTCAAAATGCTGCAAGGAACAATGCAGCACCAGTTGAGGCAAACATTTTTGCATGATTCTCCCAAATGACTCCCTGTAATTAGACTGAACTGGCTCAGGCTCAAGTAGAGAGAGAATCTTGAAAGACAGTTTTGGAAAGTTTTTATTGTTTCTGTATGGAAAGCATATGTTTTTCCTTAGCATTGCACTTACATTCTGTGAGTCTGCATGTACTAACTTGAACTGACTGTTTATGAAGAATATTAAGTGTTCCCTGGTGGTAGCATTTATCCACTCCCTGTGTTCTTCTAGGGAAATGAATTGCCTTTCTAGTAAACATTGTTCCTAGAGCTGGAAGTATCAGGAAAAAGGAGTTTGTGGGTGGGCTCTTTGATATTCCCTGAATCTGCAAAATAGCTTTGTGCCACATGTCTAAAGGATTCTACTTGCATTCTTGCTCAGAAGGGGAAAGGGAAGCTTTACTGATGGACAAGGAAGAGCTCTCACAAGGGTGAGGAAAACATCACAATGTAAAATACCTCTAAAATGATAAGACCTGGCAGTGAGACACTGAGGTATTTGCCCTTCATAATGTCATGATTAATTGCACATTATTGTGATGTAAAGGTGAAGTCTATCCTTCTGCCGAGGTTTTTGCCTAAACTAATGCTTTTGACATTCCCAGTAGAAGCTATTGCTTTGAATGCTGTACAAATGCAGTCACCCATCTCTTAAAAGCCTGAGGAGCATGATTGTCCATAGTTAGAGGTGTGAACAATGATGCTAACATTATGAACTGTCCAATGCTAAGTTGTTTTGTTCATTTGTTTGCTTACTTGCATTATGAGCTCAGTGAAGTTAACTTTCTTCATAAAACATTTCTTTGAATCAGGCAGAAGGCACCAATACTGTCTTTGACTGGAAATTTCAAAAATACTGAACTCTGGATGAATGGATGTGCACATGACTCTTTCATTATTTTGCATTAAAATTCAGGTGGTTTTAATTTAGACCAAAATAATCTTTGCTGTACCTTAGAGATAACTTTGGCCTTGTAGATTTATGGAATTAGACTGTAGTTAATTCATGCTGATGCTAGGAAAAAGTATGTAAGCACTGAAGTAGTTTAACAAAAACCAGGTAACATAGTTTGCTGGTTTGATAACCACCATCTTTTTCCATCACAGTGAAGAATTGTCTTATGAACTTCTAATGTCAGATGATCACAACGTCAAAAGCCTCGTGGGGTGAGTAAACCAGATGACTTGACTTTTTTGTAGTATTTTCTCACTTATCAGCATACACTTATATAGCAGAAAAATGTAACTCAGATAATATTTTAAAGTTTATCTCTTGTATGCATATCTCTGCCGCTCAGTATGTGACAATTAAGAACCTGGTTTACAGTTAAAGGAATGTAAGTTATTTCATTGTTCCCTTCCCACACCAGCCTCTTTGAAGTCCTTCATGTTGCTTCCATTACGCAAAGTTGTAGATACCCAGAAAACAGAAACACTATCATCTGCTTTATCAAGTGACCTGTCACAGATGACAGATAATTGTTAGTGATCTTGTTACCATGAACAAACAGTTTTGTACATGACAATGCTGATAATATATTTATAGAAAACATATTTAATTCAGAGAGAATTCATAAGGAAAAAAAAAAACCCAAACCAAAAGAAAACAAACCCATCTTCTGCATGGTTTTTTGTTTTGTTCCAAATGATTTGTCATAGCTGTAGACATTTACAAAACTGTTTATAAATGGCTACAAACTAATATTTCTCTTCTTACCAAATTTGATAAGGATGATGCTACTTTGATCTTGGAAATTTTGGTAATTGCTAAAGTTGATAGGGATTATTTCATCCTTCTGTGTGAATAATATTAGAAACAGTTTCATAAAGCAATGCAACTGTTTAGAAAAGGAAATGCTGTGTAATCGTAGAAATCGTAGGCAAAATTTAAGTTGGCAGACAGCTCTCAATGCAGGTTGAAATGTGGCAAGGTCACTATGTCCTTCCTGCCTATTATTTGCTGAAAGAATAATTCCTGGAATCCTTGATTATGGTTAGAAACATGAACTGCTTATCTGAAAGCCAACATTTGTCAGTGCGATGACTTTAACATTATGTATTGTGATTAGATCTTGATGAAAAGTGAGAAAGACCTGAAGACTCATCTTAATAAAAAGGTTTCATGCACTTTCTTTTCCCTGATATTTGGTCAAATGCATTTCAAAATGTCTCTAACTAAAACTCATATTTCCTTGTAATAATATATTATAAATAAATTTTAAAAACTCAAACACTAGGGAGGAGAGTAGGCTTGAACGATGACCAAGTGTTTTTCCTTTTTCTGGGTTTATGTGGAAGAAATACATCTATTGCTCTAGATCCATATACCTGACAACAGTGTATAAATGTTTTCTAGGAATCCTCTTCAGAATTGCATGTTACACACCAGTCCTGCCATATTCTCAAAACCTCACAAACATAGGAAATAAAATGTACGTCCACCACTCTCTGAATGTTAGTAAGGATTATGGTGGACTAATACATTTTGATCACAAGCCAGGGAGCAGTTCTAGAGGCAGGCTCTGAGAGGAGGCTCAATGTGTTGCCAGCAAGTTTGAAGCACATGGTGCCTCTTCAAAATCCCTTCTCAGAGAAGAACGATACTTAAAATAGATTCCTTTTCTGTAACGCCATATGTAAGCTATTATCAATCAAAACTTTTCCAAACTCATTGTTCAGGATTCTATAAAGGGAATCTTCTCAAGCAGCAGGGAGCCCCTACCTCATGAAATGCCGAGGAAACATGCTCAAAACAAGGAGGGAGTCCTCCATTTTAAAACCCAGAGAAGGGTTTAGAGGTACAAGCAAGCAAGTTGCTTATGATTGTGTTTATGTATTTTATATCTCTATCAATGTGCCTCTTTAATCTGAAAATATGAAATCATGCAATGTTATTCTGAAGAAGAGGGCTGTCTTGTTCTGGTTTTTTTTTTTTTTTTTTCTGCGCTTTATAAGAAGCTAGGCAGTGGCTTATTACTGAAGGCACAGTTAACCCTAGCAACTCCATAACATCAAAATTTTCCTATTTCTTTAAGCTCAAAGCAAGCTCTTCCTTTGCCCATTCAATATGAAAGCATACCATTTGTGAAGCTCTGATTCCCTTGTCTTACACTGCTTGTCTGCATAGCGTAAGCAGCACGGAGAAGCTAGGCTGTCTGTTGGCAGTACCTTGTGGCCACCACCATTCAGAGTCTGAAGAGTGGTTCTGGCTTAGCAAGTGGTTCTGGGCATGGGGCAGAGCTGGTAATGGCAGCTGTGCTGCCAGCTGCATCATCAGTAGTTTGGGACCTTCAAAGGGATCTTCAAGCCTCTGTAACTATTGCTGCTGCATTTTTTCTTCACGGTTGTGGTAACTGTTTAGTTCTATCTTGGAGGATGGCTGCAGAGGAAGCAATTTTAAAGGCATCAGGTAGATTAGAACAGTCTCTCACACTGTATTGCATAACCATCACTTATCTCTTCTTGACAAAACTTACAGTGCAGATATTACCCTCCTCAGTGAAACGGTAGCTCAGTTGCAGGTCTAGACTTTGGAAAAAAACAAATGTTTCGAACCAGCATTCCTTCTTTCTGCTTTCAGTCCTGGCTTTTTTTGGAGGTACATAAATCCCTGATACATTAAATTAATGTCCTCTAAAGCTGTGTTGCTACGAGCATGTAGCACGTCCTTATGTGATCTGCTGTCCCAGAACAGGGCAGAGCTTGCACAAGGTAAGCCTTTTGAAGTTACCAGGAGCAGTCTGTTTGACAAGACCATTTCCTGAAAGGGTGCTCTGGTCACATCTTCGAGGTTTCTAGGACTCTGGGTAAATACTAGGAATTGGATGTATATTGCATTTAATTTCATAATGAATGGCATTTTTTTGCTAGGGGCACTAGGGCTTTTAGGAACCTTCTCTCAACAGTGTGGGTTGCCTGGCATGTATTTATTCTTTGGTATGATCTCTGTCCACGTTGCATACTGTGAAAATCAATAAAGAACAAGAGACAGGATTTCTCTGTGCCAAATCTTATGTGCTCAGACCATCAGACTCTACAGGGCTGGACCATGCTGGAAAATACAGTATGGCTGTCTGCCACCTTCTTGGGACAGGGACATTTATAAATACTCAGTTTGGCTTTTAGCTATGAGGCCTGAAATTGGACCTTACACAGTACTTGGTCACTGAATGAAGCTGATATTTGCTTAGCAAATTTTTCAGATATGCTTGAACAGGGTAGGTACCTAAAATCCATTTTTTTTCATGTAACTTTAAGTACCAAACCTGGTTAGGTGCTCTTGGAAACCTCAGTAGATATCTAAATGGCTTTCTGTGTCAAAGTCCCTGATCTTTGCATAGAGGCAGTAGGGACTTGTGCTTTTGTATGCAAGGATCCTGGGCTTGGTCTTGAAATGATGTCATCTGGGACTTCATTGTGTAGCTCCTGTGAAGTGGCTAAGGCTTGAGACTGTTTTTTTTGTAAAAAGTTGATATATTGAGAATTGATATGCCAGTTTTCAGTACTTTGATACTGTGTTTGGTTGATACACCGAGTGAAGGTGTTAGTTTCATTAGTTCAGTCTTGTAAATACTGCATTAGCTCTAAAATGCCACATGTAACTCTTCAGGATGTATTTTCTAGAACTGCTCAGCAAGCAATGCCTTTGAAACTGATCTGATTTATGAAGTGAGCTATGCATATCAGCTAGCTTAATTTTTTCAGTTCTCGATAGGTGGTGACTGAGATTAGTTATATGTGCCTAATGATCATTAGGAAGAGGGAGAAAGAGGTGTGAGAGGTTCTGTCTGAAATAACGTACTAAAAAGCTTCTGGCTGAATTCTGCCATACTTCCAATGTGTTGTCCTGTAATGCACTAAAAACTGAATCCGCTGCAGCTGGGAACAGCATTTTAAACATAAAATTCTGGGGTTTTCAGATTCACATCAATTATTGATTGATTTAATCATGGCTGCATAATAGTGAACTGAGAACTGAACAAAGTTCCACACTCTGCTCACAGAATTTGATCAGTTGCAAATGAAAAAGTAAATTCACTGTTGTAAAGAATCACACTTCAGAGCTGCCACTCCACCCCTTAAACGAATAACATTTCATTACTTTTGGAAATCATGAATAACCAAAATAACAAATTTGGTCAGTGGAGAAAGAGTCCACTTCCTGAAAGCTAAAATGGGAAAATAATTTGAACCAAGGAGGTTCTTTAATACATTACTTTGGACAGCAGCCCAGTTAAAAAAAAATTGGATCAGAGTCACAAATCAGAATGTTGCATTTTTCCACAGGGCTGAATCCCTGCAAAGAAGAGCATTGATGGCTTGGGAGTACCTGTTTTCTTTCAAACTCTGCTAGTCTTTTGAAAACTCCAGGGCACGCTTTATTTTATTGCAGATTTTACAGAGTCCCTGCAGGATTTCACTAAATTAGTAATCCTCCCTATAGGGAATTTTTCCTTTCTGATCTCTGTTATAAGCAGTTAAACAAAACAGGGGTTGGTAATGGGAGCACATCATGGAGGTGGGCTAAAGGGGAAAGTACAGGTGTACTGGATTCAGTTCTGACCATCCTGTTTGAAGTGCCTGTACTCAAAACATTGGTGCAAGTTAGCCAGGCTGGCTGGCATGCTTGGGGCAGCTGCAGAAAGCCTGGCTGGCTCCTGTCATGCTGTAGAGCACTGGACAGTGCTGTGTGGGCATAGCCCAGTGTCAGTGCTGCAACTTTGTGCAGAGGGCAGCTATGGCACAACCTCCACTAAGTGATTTGGCAAATGTGCTCCCAGAACTAATTATCTTGGTCCCAGAGACATTCAGGACATTGAGGGGATGGCTTAGACTATTGAGCTGGGGCTGGAAGTTGTCATCTGAATAATCACATGTAGACCAAGGAAACAGAGACAAAAGCATAGGACTTTATAGGACTCTCTTATTAAACTACTTGTGGGTTTGTTGTTTTGGTTTGGTTTTTTTTTTAATAATACTGACAGGAGATTGTTCCAGATCTTTAGCAGGTGCCTAACTGGAGCATAAATGTTGCTTGGCTGATACTTCCCTCGCATCACCTTCTTTCCTTCTTTTCACTGCTTGCTGCCCCTTGACAATAGCACAAGAGTGAGTCTGTCTTCCTGAGATATATTTGTGTCCCTTCATGGAAGCACAGATGTTTGTGGGTCATGGTGTGACTAGGTTGGGTATAATTGGGACACTTGTTGGTGTGCAGCACCAGAGAGTAGTTAAAAAAAAATCAAGCTCCTGTCTTTTTTTTGGTCTCCCAATCCTGTCCTCATTGGAGTTGCTAGACAGAAGTATGTACTTAGCTGAATCTCTGTAGACTGCACAGCACATAAAAATAGACAAAGATGAGTAGCGATAGTAGTGGAGGTCGTAGATTCAGACTAAATAGCCAATTCTGGACAAAGCCAATATCCTGATTTTGGAATGTCAACATGGGTGACTCCCTGCCCTCCTCCCTCTTCCCCCCGAATAATTTTCTATACTGGATAAAATTATAACTTTTGCTATGGGTTATATATATTTCTGGAAGCTTTTTGAATGCTTATCATTAGTCTGTATATTTTGGAGCCCAGAAATACACTTTTAAAAGCAGGAAATAACTTGCTGTTAGAGCTTTTTTTCAAGTGAAGCCTGTATTTTGCTGCAATACTTTCTATATCAGGCATAGCTGATAATGGTGATCAATTTTTGCCATTTCAGTCTCTATACCTTTTTTTCTCAGTAGAGGCATTTAGGATTCCTACCAAAACAGCAATTACAGGGAAGAGGAATGAACAGAAAAAGAAGTATTTCTATAGAGGTGCTGGATTTTATCAGAAGTCTTACAAAGATAAAACTGTTATAGATGATTTTTGGATGTGTTTCTCAATGTTCACCAACATGTAAACCCTTTGGTGGTTTAGTTCATTGAGCGTCTCTAGATTTATGATTGACTCATCCCTGTGTTCAGTCACATGGCCACGTGCCCAAAACTTTGTTGTTTTGCACAATGAGTGGTTTGACAGTACTGCTCCGACATGGTGTGGGCTCGTCTGCCCACATGTGCCTATGAGTATGTACAAAGCCAGCTGTTTGCAAACTTTTTTGTGTCACATGTCATGTTTTAAGGACAGTGTCCCATTGACATGCCACTTCCACTCATGGCCACCTCTCTTTCCAGATGGTGACCTCCCGGTGGTGATCTCAACTGGTATTTATGTAGAAGAATAATTTTAAAAGTTTGATGTGGTTTTGGCTGTCTTTAGTGCAGAAAGCAATTTGTCCTACTTGAAGAAATTCCTTTTTTTTGCTTCTCCTCTCAAGACTGTTTCCAGGCAATTTGCATCTTTTTCTACTCCTGCTTATATCTGCAAAAATCACAAGTAGCACCATGGGAAGCAAAGAAGTCATACAAGAATAAGCTAGGAAGAATGAGAGTAAGGTCTGTACTGTGATGTGTCCTCCTCTTGCCAAAGCAACATGATTTCTCCCTGCGCCTTTCACTCTGATCCTATGAGGTGCTTTTGCTGTCCTGGTAGTAAGTAAAATTCCTTGAATGTGAATTTAGGTTGTGCAAGGCCCCTGCATATTAGAAATATAAACTAAACCAGCGTGTGCCTAGTCCATCACAAACGTGAAGTAAAATGGCTTTGGTTAATCCACCATGAAGGTACTTGAGCTGAAGGTGACAGTACCTAATTTATGGGCTGTAATTCTTTTACCACCACAGAAGCATACTTTTAGTTTGCACAGAAATACTTAAGTTTTCAAAATATAAACCATGGAAATGACGTGGCTTGTGCTACTGACGTTTGCTGTTTGTTGTTGACCATTTTTTTGATATGCAAAACAAGGAAGACATTAACTCAGATCATGTATCATTGCTCATCTGTGCAGGTTCAACCTTGTTTATTGCGGTTGATTTTGCTCTTTATTTCTTTCAGGCATTCTTTTTCCCAGCAGCATTTCAGCAAACTGTGCCCTGATAGATTTAGATCTTCTCGAAGGAGTGAGAAGAATGTCCAAAGTTGGATGTACGTTCGCACTCACTGTGGCATTCAATTTATAGTAAAATATGGCCATTAATGTGATGAGAGAGCAGACAAAACAAAAAGGATGCCTTCTCTTTTCCAATCCCTTGATAAAGGCATAAAGGCAGTACAACCCATCCATCATTGTTGTCCTTGGACTTTATAGCCAGGTCTCCAGGCTGTAATTGCTGAAGATTTTGTGGCAAGAAGTCACAGCTATTTTTGCTCACGTAATCCTCAAGCCAGTCAGGATTTTTAACTGTGTTTCCTTCATCCCTACTTTTTTCATTGTAAATTAGAGCAGGTCTGAAGCTGGTTTGAAGGTACATTTGCTGCCCACCTCTCGGCTGCATGTCTGGCTATGTTTGACTGGAACATTTTTCCTCTGGACTTGATGGGAAATGCTTTGAGCTGAAGAGAGTAGGCTGTGTAAATACAGATCTAAAAATATGTTGATAACATTTGACTAAGTAGAAACTGTACAAAGATTACCTGGCTCTCCTGACAAGAGGTGTCACCAACAAGGAATCAGCTTATGGTCCTTGTTGATGTGAAAGTCAGAAATACCAATATGACTTGTAGCCTGCCAAATTAAAATTTTCCTTCCAAGTATGCACATCTTTTCTGTGTTTCAAAGGGGGCCGTTACTGGCATTTTATATGCACTGAATGTTTAGTGCAACCTTTCTGCTCATTAAAAAAAAAATATGAAGAGGCTGACAGCAATAGCCAAGAAGTTCATAATGCAGACTGCTTGTCCAAACATGTTCCTCCTAACTTACACCACATCCTTTTAGTCCCTTCCTAGAGCTTGTATGAATAGATGAAGCAGGTTAGAGGTCACTGGCATCCTAAGATTTTTCCAAAAGACCTTAAACTGCAATTTTACCACCAGGACTATTCATTGGAGTTGGCCATAATGAGAGTGTGAATGCAGATCCAGCTCTGGACATTTTCCTCACTCCTTAGAGGAAATCCAAAGAGTAAGAGATTTTTAACTTCAAAGCAAAACAGACAAAACAGACTCCCTTGGGTAAGTCTAAATAATACCTACTCTGAAGTGATTGATTGGGGATTGCTAGTAAGCCTAATTCTTGTGATTAAAATCAGCATCTGAGAATAGGAGTCCTGTCCAGTGTGTGAGAGGGAATAAGTCCTTAGCTCAGGCTTGAGTCAGAAGTTTGGTTGTGCGTAGACAAGATCTGTACTGGGATAAATCTCTGCCCAAAATGAGCTTTCCCTTGAGGAGTTATGAGAAAGAGAGTGATGGCAGCTGTGTGATCAGCAAACTCATTTCCACTTCCCATCTGTCTGTATGTATTTCCATGGGCAGGCAACTATGCCTGTACAATATAAACAAAATGTATTACCAGTAAGCACATGGCAGGAGTAGTTTTGTTTAGGATAAGGAGAGCAAAAAGTAAGTTCCACTTAAGTCCTTAAAAGTATGTTTTAGACTTCTCCCTCTTCTCTCCATACCCACACTTCCCCAAATTCATTCTAAGCAATACCATAATGGTTTCCTTCATAAATAGTCTTACTCCTTTTTGAATGCTTTTTCTTCATTCATTTTCCGACATAACCCTCAGATTGTCACAGAGCTGTATGTATTTATCATTGTGGCATTTGAAAGTATGTAAATGACTTGCAGATGCTCTACCGGACTGTGACCAAACTTGGCTGTGTCAGTTTTAACATACACATGACAAAACCACATTGGCCCTGAACAGGACTCAGCATAATAAGCTCTCTAGGTTCTCCTTCTGCGTAAACACTTTTATGTCCTTACTAATTAGAAACAGGATCCTGTTTCTTTCAAAGTTCATGTGATAGCAATCAGGCCAAAGAATGAGGCACATGCAGTTTCTGAATGGTTTTATGATAATATTGCCAGGGATATGAAGTTGACTTTTTGGGAAATATGTGTGTGTATGTATATGTGCGTGTGTGTATATATATACACACGCACATATGTATATAAGCTAAACAAGCATAACCAGTACAGCTTCCTGGAATATTTAATGTGGTACATTTACAGTTCATGCATTCTGGTATATATTCCACAAGGCATATCATTGACCTTAAACTTAAGTGAATATTTTCTTGCCCTTATGTCTTAATGTCTTTCAGCATGAACGGATCTTGAAGCTGCTTTATGAATTGGCAACAGCACTGTGGTTTACTGAAATAAAAATACAAGAACAATCTGTTATTAATTATATAAATCTCCACACAAAAAGTCCTTCAGGTTGGCTGTATGTTAGGAGTATATATGAGTAACTTTTCTCTTATAGCGCTACTTCATAATAAGGCGCTATTTGAACATGAAGTACTTAAAATAGCTGTGGCCAATTTAACTCTGTACAAATGGGGAATGACTTAATTATTGATCATTTATTGACAGATAAACTGGTGCAAGTAAGTGAGGACATGATTTGACTACAACAGTCCAATTACTTCAGAATTTCTTGACAAAAATTACTCATCTGCTGTGCCAATCAACAAACAAATAATATTCAAAATTTCCTTTGATTATAAATCGCCACAGATTGTAACTTTCTGTGCACTGATATCACATGAGTTGCAGACTGGTAGGTGGTACAGAAGGCAGGAAAGAGGATGGAGAGAAGGCAGATGGTAATGAAGAAAGCCCTCTCTTGCATGAAAGGGTGTGTTTACAAATCGAGTGACAATGTGGGTCATGAACAAGGAGAGATTTCATCTCCTTAGTAGACCTATCTCCCGTGGCTGTCACATTACTGGAGAATAGTGGGAAATTCAGAGAAATGTTGACAAAAATTCCCTAAGCTGATTGAAGAAGCCAGAAATATTGATGAATTGCACACTAGTTGATGTGGACTGCTTCATGAAGATAAAGATGCGGCCTGGCTTAGTACATGTACTCAAAGCTGGTTCCTTTCAATAACTCATTGGTATCTGTTTCAGTCCTGATCACTTTCCATCTCCAATTTCCCCCACTTTAAACGCCCCAAAAAGACCAGATTAATATTTTCTTGCTTAAGCTTCCCTTCCCACCAGAATCCCGCTCCAGTAGAAATAAATCCTGATGCTATTGTCCTGCAGTAACACTTATCCCAGATGAACTTTTTCATTACATTTTTTTAATGACTTTGCACCTGAAAGGATGGTGCAATTTTTCTCAAAGTCCTTAAAATTCTAGATCTCTTGTTTTTCTGGAATATTATTCCTTGTACATTGTAATTCACCTCTGCTTCTCCAGGAAGATGTGAAAATAGCTGTTTCAAGTAGTTGCTTCAGTACACCCATGGGAACTTCTTTTAGAATCTTGGCTTACTGCACTGTGTCTGTCCACCGCTGATGTGAAAGGGATGATTCTGTCAGTTACCTGCCTTTCTCTTGACTGTAATCATGTATAAAGACGGGAGGTTCTTACTATGTTGTTATTTGCAGGTTGTCTGTCTTCCCCGTCTTTTCATCTCTCTTTAGAGAGAAAGTATTTCAAGGGCATCCTAGAAACTAGGACTGTATTTTTCTCTCCCTTTTTTGGCTGTTAAGAAATGCTAGCTGTGTTACCACAACTCAATTTATGATTTTCTTAGCCTGGTTTGTGTCACGTATGTAATATAAAGGCTTGAAAGTGAGCTAGCTGTGAAGTTGCAACCCTGGATCAGAAGAGTCTGAGTTCAGTTTCTGCTCCTTCTCCTGAAATTTTACTTGATCTTGGATAAAAAGGTTTCATTTTTATGCCCCTCCTCCCTCCAGACAATAAGGACTGACTGTTGTGCTTTTCATCCAATACTTTGTGTGTATGCGTGTGCACATGTGCTTAGTTCCAAGCAACAGGGCACTTAAATGTGAACACGGCTTTATTGATACTGATGTGCTAAGATAACGATGTATTTGTACAGCACCTAGCAGTAGGAAAGCAGAGCATCATCTGGGAGACCTAAGCTCTATGATGATACAAATAATGATGGTACAGTTTACCATATAACAGAGGGAGCATGTGTACTCTGGTGGTGAAGTCTGTTTTAGATAATTATCTGCACAGCAGATTGGGAAGAATTTCAATTAGCTACAACATATACATGAAAAAGCATGACACTTTGACAAGGAAACATTAATTTAGGAGATTAATCTGCAGGATGGATGTTGATAGTAATTTCTGAAGGAAGCAAAAAGGTCAATTCTTATACTAGAGTTTGTACCGTGTTCAGATAATTAGGTTGAGGTATCTTTTTATTTTAAAAAAGTCTTTTAATAACAAGAAAATGTTAGTTCTACAAAAACTGTCTTACACTGAGGCTAAAATATCATAATTAGCAATGTCAGTTCAGACACACTGGATAGAAATCCTTTGACAGGAAGCTTTATATATTGTACTGGTATTGAGACACTGAGCTACAACTGCTGTAGAATTTCTGTTTTTTTAATCTTTAAAAATATCAAGCTTTCTTTCCCAGCCATCTTCTAACTCACTCCACTGTTGCTCCACTACTATTTAAATAAACAGCCATTCTGTGCAAACTACAAGAAGATTAAGCATTTCCTAGAAGTCGCTAGTTAAAGCAGAATAATGGCTGCATTTTTTTCTTGGATTGATTCTGTTTGTCATTTGTCCCTGGCTCTAATGGAGAACTGGAGAGAGATGCTTGTGTGTGTAATGCTAGTCAGCCAAGTAAAACCTGTGTGTCATGAGGGATATTTTTTATTCTACCTTCATAGATGGAGCCAAAGAAATTGTATTGTGCAAATAGAACCTAGAATAACATGTATCCTTTTCCGTCTGAACTATTTTTTCTAAATTAAAATATTCACTTTTTTTGTTAGTGTCTGTCACTTGAGCAATGGAAAATTAACATAGATTTTCTGATATTAAAAAGGGTGTTGTTTACCACTTCCTTGGCACTTACAGTGGAAGTAGTATCATCATTGCCTGAGGGTTGAAGCTGGAATACAGTTAAGGCTCAGACACACAACTGAGTCACTCTGTACCAGCTTAGCCACAGCCAATGAAACCTGGCACAGATACTAGGTAAAAAGCATGAGCCTAAAAAGCAGTTTTAAATGTTTTTTTTCTTTGTCCTTGTTGATCTGCTTGTGACTCCTTAATGCCCTTCAGCAAGTGGCTGGTCATATCAGCTGTGGCAGTAACAGGGTTGCTACTTCCTCAGCATGGCTGTTTCCTTTGCCGGACTGTCGTTGTCCAGGGCAGGTGTTTCTCTGCAATGCTGACACTTGGTATGCCAGAATACAAGTTCTTCTACGGAGTGCCCTAATACAGCATTGATAGTTTGCTTGCTCTTGACCTAGCGGTGTGCTNGCTCTTGACCTAGCGGTGTGCTTTGCTAGTGTTAGATGCTTATGATATACTGTCCCTCTTTTGAACTCTCTCACTGAAGAGAAGAGCTCTCGTGTAAGCTTCAGTCGTGGTTTGATTGCTACTTGCTGTGAGGCTTTCAAGGATCCATTCACCCTTCTCTTCTTCAGTTCCTTTTGTCTAGTCAGGCTGCAAGTCCTCACTCAGATAGGCTCTGTCCCTCATTTGTACAGGTAGCAGTTGGGTTAACAATGCAACTCCATGGTACCATGGTGA
>VZTL01050687.1:0-12561 GCA_013400535.1 Scopus umbretta | reverse complement strand
TATGGTGATAGTTCCCTGGTGTCTTGGTTAACTCTTGGATAGAGTTAATTTTCTTCCTAGTAGCTGGCATAGTGCTCTGTTTTGGATTTAGTATGAGAATAACACTGATAACACTGATGTTTTAGTTGTTGCTTAGTAGTGCTTATATTAGTCCAGGACTTTTCAGCTTCCCATGCTCTGCCAGTGAGAAGCTGGGAGGGGGCACAGCCAAGACAGTTGATCCAAACTGGCCAAAGGGCTATTCCATACCATATGGCGTCATGCTCAGTATAGAAACTGGGGGGAGTTGGCCAGGGGGCAGCGATTGCTGCTCAGGGACTGGCTGGGTGTTCGTCGGCGGGTGGTGAGCGGTTGTATCATTTGTATTTTTTTTCCCCCTCCTTCCCTGGGTTTTGTTTCTCTCTCTTTCATTGTTATCCCCCCCATTATTATTATTATTATTATTATTATTATTATTATTATTATTATTATTATTATTATTATTATATTTCAATTATTAAACTGTTCTTAACCCACAAGTTTTCTTGCTTTTACCCTTCCGAGTCTCTCCCCATCCCCACGGTGGGGGGGAGGGTGAGCGAGCGGCTGTGTGGTGCTCAGTTGCCAACAGGGGCTAAACCACACCACCTGGTGTACCCTATCAGCTGGGTAGCTGAGGCCTTTCTGAACCAGAGGAGTTACCTTTAACAGGCCTTACATTAGTATTCTTCCAGGACCTTGTCCAATCCTGTTTTGAAATAACAAACTCTGAGCTTCCATAGCCTCCTGTGAAAAAATCCCAGTGTTTAGTTAAGTTTTATGCATGAAATATTTCCTTTGATTTGAATTTTGCAGCTGCCAGGCTTACTTGATGCCACCTGGTCAGTCTTCAGGTGATTCAGTTTTTCCCTTTTCCATGCTACTCATGGTGCTGGATCTCTGTCTCACATCAGTTGTTTCTTTTCCAGTTTGTTTAATGTCTTACTGTAAAATGACCTGTTTCATCCTTTTGATGATTCTTTTTGATGTTCTTTGTACTTTTCCCAGTAATAACCTTTTATGTTACAGGGATGCAGTAAACTTATAAGTACTAAAATGTGTTTACTAGTAAAGAGGTTCTGATCTCTGCTGTCATTCTGGATTCATAAGCAGTTATATCTAAACAAAAAACTCATCTCTAATGCCCACTGAATTAGGTGGGAGTCCTTCCATCACCTTTGGTCAGGAGTCTAAATCAAACCGCACGAAAAGTGTTTTGCAGAAGTACAGCTCAAAGTGGAAGTGGCTATAAAACAAAAGTGACCTTGACTTACTTAGGCATTCATTTCGGAACGGTAAGAAATGCAAAAGCAGAGTTTAAACACCGGCAGACAAGCTTATTTTCTGGGTTCTGCTCCTAAGTGTCAGCGATCTAATGCTTAGGCAATCATTTGTGTGCCTTCTTTATGGCACTGACATGGAAAGCAAACTCTGCTACAGCCTCCTGTTCCTGCCCCCTCTTTTCACCCACCATGTAATGAACCAGATGGTGGAACTAACCCAGATGTGGAGATTTTTTTTTTTAATTGATGCGGGGAGGTGGTGCCGGCTCCTCCTCAAATGTTCTCATGTGTAAATTTTAATCCCACAATCAAACAAACTGTTACAGCCACAGATGACATTCTGCTAGCAAATACACTATTTCATTGCAAAAGATGCTCATCGGGGCTGGCTATCTGCTGGTCTCCCAGAACCAGCTCACTGCAGGGTCAGGCAAGCGCCAATTTTGGTGCAAGGGAAGTGGTGGACTGTAAGCTGTATACTGGAACCGTTCCTTCGGATTGCTGCCTGCAGCATTATATTATGAAACACATCTCTAGGAACACAGTAACTGGTTTATTGAAGTTTAGGCTGCCCAAATCCCTTTAAAACAATGGTAATGTAATCACTGTAATTCCTAAGTGAAAAGCAGAAGGTGGGTTTGGATTTTTCTTCTTTTCAAGTTATGTTGTCTGTGTACAGCTGTACAGCAAGATTTAATCTAGTAGCAAGTTAGATCCTGCTCTAAGTAAATTTGCTGGACATCCAGAGAGACTGAACAGCACAGTAAAATGCTAGCTTTTCCACTGTACACTTAGATAAAAAACTTTGAAGTACAGCATGATAGAATTAGACCTCAGTGGAAGTGGAAAATGGTTGTGAAATAGTAACTGTGAATAACCTTCTACTTAATTGCTTTAGCAATAAGCAAGATATGAATAGCTGAATCTTTAAATGCAGCTTCAGTTGACATAATATTGGAAATTAATTTTAAAAAAGTGAAAAATTTGAGTGCTATTTTAGATCTTAGCTTTTAATTCAAAGCCATTTTTACCTTGCCTTTACAACGCTGATTGCCTGAATCAGGAAACCAAGACTGATTTCAAACTTTGAAACGTTACACCAGGATTTGTGAGGCCTCAGTGAGAGGAGCATCATTACTACCCTTTAGGGAGTGCTGGTATGCTATGGACCATAGAAGTGAGGACCATGGAGGGATCAGTTTTATAGATATACTGGCTTAGGTCTACAGAAAGTAGGCTGGAGACATTGTTTGTCTTTCCTTTAAGTTTCTGTGGGAGGCAGTATCTATTATGGCCGGGTTCATGTTCTCTGCAGTGCATCGTGCCTGATTATTTCTGGGTCTCTGTCTTCTGGTTCTGAGGGGTAACACTGCTGCCTGCAGGCACGTGCCTGTGTCAGTCCACCAGCAGCAGTGCCAGAGTCAGCAGCTGACAGCTCACTAGTTATAGTCACCTCTCACTGGTGGTGATCCAACTGTCTTATATCCTCTGAACAGCCCTTAAAATGGGTTCTTTAGAAGACCAGAATGACAGTAGTTCACATCTTATAGCTATGGTTTTACTTCCACTACTGGACAAGCAGCAGTACTTGCAGATGGATTTGTTGAGCTGAATGTTTCATGGTTTGATTTGTGTTTGAATGATTTTGTCTGTGAGCCTACTCATGTAAAGGACTGCCGTGGCCATTGGATTCTAGGCTTTGCCAGTCTCTGGGCAACAGTACTCATATAAGGGTTGTTTCCCTTTTCAGTCTTCACTTTTGTTAGAGTTATTTCTTGTAGCTGTTGTTTAGGCATTTGGGACTGAAGAGGAATATTTCTCCACCCCTGTGCAGCAATGCACAGAATGAGTGAAATACCTCTCTCATCCATAACATCACAGACTCACCACTGTATGGATCAAAGATATACTGTACTATATATGGCAGTTTTGACAGCAATTACTTATATTTGACCACAGTGGTTGCTCTTTGCCCAACACAGTTCCTCTCAAAGCTCAGGTGGCATTAGTGTGTTATTGGACTGGTTTTCTGGCTATTCTTATCAGATTTTCTGTTTCCAAGGAATGGATTTCCCAGCAGTTCCCGCTGAAGCAATTATTCTTGTTGGCTAAGGTGAACAAAACAAGCCTTCAGGATATCCTTTGCTGGGAATATAAGGGCTAACTCTTGGAAGAAACTGGTTTCTGCAGTGGGCAAAAGAGGTGGAATTATCAGTACTGAATTCTTCCTGGGGCTGCGTCTTGTGTATTGTTGAGTCAATCATGAACTTGCCAGGAAAGCTGTGTTCAGGCCTTGTCTGTCTTCATAAGTGTGTTTTTGTAACCAGGTTCTGACCCTGTCACAGCAAATGAAATTGAGTGGTATTGTATAGCAGCTGCCTTCTCAATGTGGATGTGTATGTCAACTATGTGTGTATATAGTCATCCTAAACATGTTGTTTATATTTTATATCAGTTTGCTCTAAGGCAAAAAATGGCACCTCATGGTGCAACATGCTCCCTATGGAGAAGACAAGATTGGAGCATGAATACTGATGAGTGGCATCTGCAGTGAGGGAAAGGCAATCTAGGCTGTCCTGCCAAACAGTGAAATACTAGAGAAATGCAATTAGTGTGACTAATTAGGTCCACACCTTTTAAAGCACTGCTTGTCTCATTCATGTGCTGAGGACACAAGAATGAGGCATTTATGAAATTCTCTATTTACTCTTGTACTGTGGTCTGTTCTGGGAGAACATTTCAGGCCACATCCAAACCAAACATTTGTATACTTAAGTTCGATTGATTTGGTGTGTTCTAAAGCTTTTTTTTTTTTCTTTTTTTTTTTTTTTAAAAAACACAAACGCTCCAGTGTTCGATGCTGTCAGTATATGACAGCTTTGCATGACATATGGAACTGATGGTGTGTTTCAAAGCTCCTTACACTTGTCAGAAACTTCTAGTCTGCATGATAGCCTGGAACCCAGTGATCTTGTGTTTTGCACTTGGCAAAATGCAGTAACATGATCCATCTGGTGGCTGTTGAATTAGAAACAAAGTAAAACAAAGTCCATGCAAAGAATGTTGTAACAGCATACCTGTAGTAGAGTTTGAGTAATGATGATTTGAAGGGTGATATTTTGTACAAGCAACTGTATTGTAAGAATTAATCTCCATCAAAGGTTGAATGTTTTAAATCACATTGCTGAGATTTCCGAGGGCCTTGGATTGCCCCACAGTCAGATATCACTTTTACCTTGGTCACATCACCATGTTGTGTCTGAACTATCAGGTTCAATGGTTAAGTAGCATGAAAGGATCTTTGTTCTTGCTTGGCTTGTGTGGTGCTGCAAGAAAAAAATTAGCTTTTAATTGTGATTGTAGACCTTCAAAAATACCTTTGGCATGGATATGATCCTGTAAACAGGACACTGTTGAAGCTGGAAGACCTGCATGGGTTCAAGATTTCTGTAGTTCATCCTGGGCAGGTCACCTTCCTGCATCTTAATTTCCTGAGCCCTGAAGTAGAAATTAATTATGTTTAACTTCCTTTCTAAATTGTCCCAAGCCTCACTGTGATTAAATGTGCTTTGTATGTATGTGCTGAGTAGTTGTATTATAGCATAAAACTATAATGAAAATTTAAAAAAAGAAGCATTGCAAAAACACATGTTTGAAACAGAGGGGCTGGTTGGGCTATTGGGAGTCTTTATTCACAATTGCAGGTAGATGGTAGCTGGTCCCATAAGCAGCTTGAGGAACACGTGCATTCACAACCAAAAGTTCCTGGAGTAGAAGTGGCTCGAACAAATCCCAACAGGGCAGCGTCTCACGTGAAAGGAACAGGATTGTGCTTGTACACACCCGTAAATTATCCCATCCAGAGTGAGCTGGGTGTTTAGGTGTTCTCATTGTTTGGAAATTTGTTGTTGGGAAAATATTAACAACCTCACAGCACATAGTTCTTTGCTGTGTCTAAGTGGATTGCCAGTCCCTTGAGGCAGAGGCTGTCTGGGTTTGCCCTCCTCAGAGCCAAACACATTTTCAACACTCAATTAGACGTGTATATACAGCTTCATGCTAACTCAGAGCTCAGAGATAGCCACTATTTTTTTCTTGTCAAGCATCCCTGCATAGAGAGCGAGCGCTATTTTTGTCTGAACCTGAACCTTTCTAGCATTATTCCTGACAGGAAAAAATCAACCCTGTGTGCTTGAAGTCAAAACTGAAAGAAGGGATCTTTTCTTGGAGGAGCCTGTGATCCTCTCAAGCTTCCAGTAACTGAGGAAATGCAGTCTCTGCATGTGCCTCTCTGTCAATGCCTCTATTCCTTCTTGGTTATACTACATGGACAACCTGCTGGCAGGAGAAGCCCCTCTCTGAGATACAAAGGGTTGATCAGTCCACATAAGGAAAGAGCAAGTGAGACAGAGGCAACAGTGTCTTTGGAATGAAAAGGTGGAAAGCTGATGGGTCAGAGCCATTTCAGGGAACAGTTGTAGAATCAAGCTGGTAAATTTTTGTTTGGAGGGAAAGAGGAGAAAAATAAAAGCAAGGAAGTCTAGCTGCAGTAGGCAGGAGCTTTTTGTGACTGTTAAATATAAAGTCTAGTTTCTTCCTCTCCCCTCGTCTCCTTTGCTTCCACTGTCTGGGGGCTTACTTTTCCACTGGGTACACAGATGGCCCTTGAGAGGGGAAAGCGTGGGCTGAATAGCACCTCCCTGGCCATAATCCCGGAAAGATGACTGAAGCTACAGTACAGAAAGTAGGCAGTAGAGGCTGGGGAGGATGCTTTCCTTCTCTGGTGGGTGTTTGGGTGGGAAGTGTAAAGGGGTTTTTTTTGTTTGTTTTTTTTTTTTTTTATGCTGCACATTTTTGTAATTCCAGCCATGCACAGAAAAAGCTGGGCAGTGCTGGCTGCGAAGGTGCTTGTGCACCTGTACAGGGTGGGACAAGCATTCAGTGGCAGAAATAGACACCAAGCCATCCTGTCTGGGCAATTATACTCTTCCTGCATTCTCACCGCAGTCAACATTTCAGCGGCTAAGCCACAAAGGGAGCTATAAAGACAAATGGGATCTCCTTTTGAAAATACCTGTACTTAAAAGAACCTCCCTCCTGGGACGGCATTCATTATGTGTCTGTTTATTCATCCTTTGCTCACATGATAATTTGCTCCTGCAGAAATGTATCTCCGCTCCACCCAGTGCTGGGACTGAGCCACTTCTGCTGGCACTGTTGGAGATCATTTACTGAGAGAAATTAGCTGTACAGTATACGTAATGGCGACAGACATAGCTATACCTGCCCACAGCTGCTCCGAACGCGATCACTACCTTTCAGTAGCTCATCCCAAATCCCAGTGGATTTCTAACTGTGCCCTAACTTGCACTGTACATCTTCTCAAGAGTTGGTAATATTTTGAGATGGCTTTAATTGTAAATGGGAAGAGGAGCTGTTGATTTGGAAGAGGCAAATGAAATGCCAGCCTCTATCACAGCGCTCTCCTAATATAAAAGATTTGTGGCAGTGGGTTGAGCCGAAGCTACAGCTGCTGTGGTGTCACTTGGGTATTAATTGGGGAGTGGGTGAGTGCAAGGAGCAGAAAACGCTATGGAAGAGGGGAGAGGAGCCAGATAAGAAGAGGCTGGCACAAGCGCCAGGCTCCTTTACTGGAATGCATCCCTCTGCGTTACGCTGCAGCCATCTTTCTCTGCAAATTAATCCTATTTCCACTGTTCCTCTCTCCAACTGAAAGTGCTGTCAGTTTTCTGTCTTCTGGATAAGGTCTTTCCTTCATGGTGTTTAGTTGTCACAGAACCTCAACTCCTGGTCTAGAGTAACTCACGTTTCCATCCCACCTGGTAGTGTGCCCTAGATTCATTCCCTTCTATTCTGCCAACCAGTCGTTTTTTCAGGAGTCTCATCTGTCATTTGCAGGAGTAATTGCAAAAATTGATTCATGGGAAATGCCTGTAACAGGCAGATCCTTTTGACAGACCACACAGCCATAATATTCTGCATTTATTTGAGTCAATCAATGCTCTGATGCATATTTGGGTCATAAATACTCTGATATAAATTGCATTTATTATTATGACAGCTGTGTTCCATTACCTATTATTTATTAGGTTCTGTTGTCCTTTCGTTTTACACCTTGTGGAGCTGTCAAGTCAGCTGCTTACCGGTGACAAAGCTCATAGCTCAGTTCAGAATCTTCCAAAAATAAATTCTCTGAAGGGATTCAAGTAACAGCAGGGTGTATGTTGTTAGAAAGGCATTGGATGATCTTTTTTTTTTTTAGCTTGTTTTATTGGAAAGAAGAGGTTTGTGCTTTTTCCCTGCTTTTGCCCAAATTCCAGAATTAGATGTTGTGTTTATGATCCAGAGGTCATTGAAGCTGATAATCCCACTGATTATTGTGAATTTTGGATCACACCCTCCATGTCTCAGAGTTGAATGAATCAGGTTATTTGATATTTGAAATGGTGGGATACTGACTTGGATGTTTCTAATTTTCCCCTGGAAGCTTTTTTAGCTTCGTGTCTTTTTACGTTGTAAAAATGGCAGAATATCTGATTCTAGGATGAATGAATTTCAGTGTCCTTTGAAGGGTAAGGTCAAATTGCAACGGGCACACTGCTCTATACGAGTCAGAGTAATTTTCTGCTTCTCATTCACAATAAACAGTCCCATATACTTTGTGCCAGGTTGCTGCACCAGCTTTGCAAGGTGCCGAGTACTTTGGTGTTAATTCAGGCAAGCACTTAATCATGGAATTGATGACTCTACAGTGCTTAATATAAGCATGTGCTTAAGTGCCTTGTTGGATTGGGGCCAGGTGCAGATGTACCCTTGCCGAGTAGAGATTTGTGAGCCACTTCTGGTCTACTAGAGCCAAGTTCACTGGAGATCAAGGGTTTCAGGGTTGTGCGGCTCAGGGAGCTGGACTGTGCTGCAGGGGTGGGTGAGCATGACAAAATGCCCCTGCGTGGGAAAGAGAGTGTTTACCCAGGCAGTCCCTGTCCTGCGACTAAGCGGGGAATCAGGGTCAGCGGAATGGTGGGGCTCTTGGGCTACACCAAGCATTGCATGCACCAGCTGAGGAGGAGGTGGGAGCCTGTGTGAGCAGAGACCTGTGGAGGAGACATGCAACAGCCCTGTCCGGAAAAACTGGGCTCTGCACCAGGGGTGAGTGCTACAGGGAAGGGGCAGCAGCGCTGCCTGGTCTTCCTAAAAGGTATCAGCCCCACAGGTTCACACAAGGACTGGTTGCCTAGGGATAGAGTGCTAAGCTGGGTTTCAGACTAGCTGTGTAGTTTCTCTATAAAACACAGGGGATGAAAACACTGCATAAGTGCCTGTAGTTGTATTCAGCAGGTTTTGTTTGCACAAGGATTTTGGGATAGACACAGGGACTGAGCGTTCTGTCTATCAATAGGGTTTATGTGCTAGCTTAATGGCAACACTGCTCATAGCATTACTACTGAAATATGTGTGGTATAATGTTGCACATGCTTCTTTTCGTGTCTTAACATTTCTGTATTCTCTCCATTTATTTTACTCTAAATGTAAAAAGAGTAAATCTGTAATTCCTATCAAATACACAGTGCAAAATTGATATACACGCAACCATATGGCTCACAAAATATAGATGCAAATGGTTATGTCTTATTTATAAAGCAGCTTTGACATCTTAATATATTAAAAAAGAAGGGACATTTAGATCATTTCATAGTTCAGCATTCTGCACATTTTTGACCTATCATCTATCATCAGCCATTAAAATTCATAATTTGGGTCTTAACCACTTCAATTTTATGCATGCATTCCAACCAAAGGGGTGTGTGTCCTCTGCTCTTGCCTTTTTTTTTTTTCCCCTATTCTATCTCCCTCCCTGCCTTCTATACAATTCAAAGTAGATGGCTGGGGTTAGGCAATGCCAAAAGCCCACCCTGCCTTCCAGGAACTGCCCAATGATTAATGAGAGTCTTAATTCTGTGACTAAATAGGGATCTCCAGGTATTCCACTGTCCCACCCAAATCCTCCCAGGTTTGCTGAACCCAGACAAAGTCAAAAAGTTCATACTACACGGCAGTAAAATTGATGTCGTTGCTCTTATCCAAATCTGTAATGTGGACAGACAAAAGCCAGGTATAAATCAGCTGAAAATCTGGCAATATCTGCCAAGTTCCAAATTAGTCGTGAATATGGTGCGAGTGCCTCATTTCAGGTGTTTTCAGTGGTGTCACTGGCCAGATTGCTTTGAGCTAGGCTGGAGGAGTGAACTCTGAAGTCGAGGAAATTTTGCAGAGGTTATTCTATCAAGAGACTCATTCCTACATGACAGAAGGTCGTGGGTTAATGCCTTGGGGTTTTTTGGGGGGAAGCAAAGGGGAAAGGTGAACTTGTAATCTTTCAGATGAGGATATTCCTGGCGTGTTAGGGCTTTGTAGGTTAAAACTCTTTTCTTTTAGTGAAATGATTGCTCAGTGATGGGTTTAAATACAAGTTCAGTGCCAATGAAAGGATCTAATGAGGAGATGGGAGCTTTCTGTTTAACTACAGGGCTGGTGCCAGTAGGATGATAGTGGTGTTAACTTTTTTTTCTCACTGTTTCATGGTTGCCTTAAACTACTGCTAGGAAGGATGAAAGAACTTCAGCTTCTGTGGCTTATTTCTCTGTGGTCTCTGCTGCAAGAGCCAAGGAGCCCTTGGCTTGCTTTCTGTTTGCTTGAAACTCCTTCCAACCTCCACTTCACCTTCTCAGTGACATTTAGGCAGAAGCTCCTAATTTATTCTGTCCTGGTTTTGCCCATTCCTGGATGCTGAGCTCTCAGTGGACTGTGAGGCACTGGTACTTTCAAATGTAATACAAGTTCACTGGTCTGAAATTTCTCTGGGAATGAAAAATCTGTTTGATTAAGGGAAAACTGACTTCTGAAAGCTTATCAGACTGCGCAACTTTATAAGTCAGGGCTGCAGAATGTCTAATTAAATGGAACTGCTCTCCAGAGGATTTGGCTTGCAGAAAATTAGTTTTCATGTTCTTGGCCTGATGTTTATTAAATGTTTATTTCCTTTTTCTCTCCTTTGCAGTTTTCATCTGTAGTTTCATGGTTGCGGCACCTATCTTTGGTTACCTTGGTGACCGTTTCAACAGAAAGATCATTCTCAGCTGTGGGATCTTCTTTTGGTCAGCTGTTACTTTTTCAAGTTCCTTCATCACTGAACAGGTAAGATCTTTGCAAAGGCACTTTGCAGGATGTCCTGAAAAGATGGACAATACATTCCTAAAAAAACTCCCCACTTCCCATCACAGTGTGCTCAAGGGGAGTGTATCCCTCTGGTGTGTATGTGACACAGAGCATGTTGCATTATCTGACCTTTCGTGGGTGAAGTGTGGTCTGTGTAACTGTGTTTTCTTAACTGTGAAAGCTGCTATTCTTTGATCATCCACATTCATTAAAAAAATAACAGGTGAAGCATCTAAGCAAGAGGTTCTGTTGACATAAGGGGTTTGTTTTGAGGGAGAAACTTTAAAACTTTAAAGAAACTTTAAAAGGCTTTAAAAATGACTTGGGGAAAAAAAAATCCATGGCTATGTAGTGGTTCTCTTGTCTTCTGATATGTAACAGAAGCCATTGGAGTTTGTTGGGAAGTCTGCTCGTGGTATGTGGAATGACAAAATGCATCCAGCAGTGGTTTTACACATGTGCTTTTTTTCCTGTCCAACAAAGGCAGTGAAAGTGGATGGTAGCATAGAGATTAGACATAGTTTCAGCTCCTTTAATGCTAGTTGATGGATATTTCTGAGGAACCAATGATGGAGTCATAAGGCTCACTTAATTTTGTCAAGCTATGCACAGCATCCCTCACCTTCTTTCAGGACAGCCACAGTACCCCATTTTGAGGACTCCTCATTGCATTAATTTTCTTGCCCGTCAGAGGCACTTGGAGAAAACAATGATCTGACAGTTTCTGGGGAAAAATATGCTCTTGTTTAAAAGATATTATAGAGGAGGTTTAATTGCTGCAGGTGGCAACATTCCTGGAGAGACAAATCACAGCTCCTGGCATCATCAGACTGATTTCCCCAAGGGAGACAGGGGCATTGCTCATCCTTTCTGTCCAGCTGCATTAGAGATTGCAGCATTGTGGTCATGCCTAAAGAATGACAACCAGGAACTAAACCTCTCCGCCCTGCTCCCTCCTGCCCACACACATGCTCTGCAGTTTCTAATAAAAGAGAATTTCCACCTAAAGTGGGCAGTGGCAATGACATGTCTGTCTGGCTTTCATGTTGGATTGATTGTCACTGCATTTCTAAAGAAAAATGCACATGGCCAAATGTAGAAGCCTTTAACTTGGCAAATTGTTCTGGTTTATAATTGGCCAGGAAGCATCCTTTCCAGAGAAAGTACATCTCTGATCTAAAATGAAGGAGGGTGTTTTGGTTTTCTTTTTTTTGTTTGTTTGCTTTGGTTTTGTTTTTTTTTTTTTAATTTACCTTTACAACATTCTGCAAAAGCAGCAGTGATCAGAGCCTAAAGAGGGAAGCATTTTATGAAGGAAACAATTACCTGCTTATGAACACTTCTCATGTTAGGAACACGCAGTCATGCTCAGGTTCTCATTGCTCTCTCTGCAACAGACCTAGTCCTGTAGTTGCAAGTAATGGAACACTGGAACTGGACTGAGTTGATTTTCAGTTGAAGGATTTGGGGCTTATTAGCTGAAGTAGTTAATGGATTAATATATGTGGTCATCAGTATACAGGAGCTCAGAGTGGAAATGGTGTATTTTTAGCCAAAGAAAGGGAGAATAATGTTTATAAAGCTGGAATATGTTTGGAATCCAAACCCAGTGTTTTGGAAGTCACAAGAAAGCCAAGATCAAAATAGCCTGACCTGTGTTAATTCCTCCTGGATTTGCATTACTGCTAACTCTGGACTCAAACTACAACCTTTGACACAATCTCCTAAATACTGAGAAAAATCCCCTGTCCTGATTTTACTGTGATCCTCAACTCTATCAGAAGACTTATCATCTTGTTACCTACTCCAGGAGATTATGGAAAATTTTGCTGCTGCTGTGTGAGTATGCTCAACCCAGTGGCTGCAGCAGTTGAGCAAGGTCATAAGAATAATCCCAACTTCACACAGTATCCCTACCACTTTGGTATCCTTTTTGGAGGCCTGATCTCTAATTGGGAAAACATGCCACATTGAAAAAGGTGAATTCCTGAAGTACTAATGAGAAAAATCACAGAATCATAGA
>VZTL01050686.1:31570-45919 GCA_013400535.1 Scopus umbretta | reverse complement strand
TTTTTATTTATTTATTATTTCTTTATTTTCTAATTCTTATTTTCTATTTTCTATTATCTTTACAGAAGCTACAGATTTCATTAACTTGGCATATAAGACTTATTTCTCCCTATTTTTTTAAGTTGCTTGTGCGTAAATATTACTGTCCCTGGGGGAGACTGGAATTGCTTAAGTTGAATTTAGTGCATTCATAACTCCTTCAACTTTGTATTGGAACAAATACAGAAGTAAAATTCATCTCTCAAGGCTTTTACTGCCTGACCAGGCTGAGAGGAGATGGCATGGGGGATCCTCTCACAAAATTTTTCCTCTGCTTTCTTTTCTTTTTTTCTTGTATTTGTCCATTTGCTTTCTTCTACTTTCTTCATGCAGCTGGTGGTTGGAGGCAAAGGTTCACCTGGTGCTCTGAGGTAGCAAAGAAAATTCCTCAAGTGCTTGGCTAGTGCAGTTTCTCCTCCCATCAGGGCTGAGAAGGGCATGACTTTGGGGCTTTATAGTGCTCCATGGACTTGGTTCACCTGATCGCATCTTCAGGGCGAGTACATTTCAGCCATGCCACAGGGGCCAATGCTGCCCCCAGGGAGGAGATCTCCCCTGAGCTCTGGGGAATGCAGCTGAGCACCTGGAGCAGGAGGCAGCTCTCCCCATACTCCCAGTGTAACTAAGTGAGGGAGACAGGCTCCTCCACACAAGAGGGTGTCAAAGCATCTCAGCTGGAAAACTGCAGTGAACTCCCAAGACTCAGGTACCACCTGATGAGGCGGGGAACCCAGGGGCACCAGGGACTGGACACCCACCATCAATCTTCCCTTGTGGGGAACACTGTTTCATTTGGGTACATATATTTTGACCTAACCACTGTTTTTACTCTTGATGTAATGTTCCAAAAGCCTCTAAGTGGGTTTGCCAGCTCGTTTGCTTCAGTATGTGCCTTGGTTCACCAGGGCTGTTTTTAAGAACCAGTCTGAGAGTGTTCAGTAGTTCATTTGTTAGCACTTAGACTAGACAGATAACCTACAGGCATGTTGCATTCTTTGCATACAAAGTCCCTGGTGATTTTTTTCTGGGTCTTTAGTGAGAAAAAGTTGAAGGAATTGGAGGGGTTGTTGAGCCTGGAGAAGACAATGAAGAGGGAATGGCAGCAGTATTGCAAAGTGTGCAAGACCCTTGAGAGGTAAAGTGAATAAACTCTGCTCACTGACCACTGTGGCAAGAAGACACATTAATACGATTCTAGGGCCAACTGTAGCTGAAGTTTCACTTAGACATCAAGAAACTCTCTTTCTAATAGTAAGGATCATTAACCACTGGAAACGTTGCCAGGAACAATTTAGGTACAGTTAACTCCATCTAGGGACAAAGAGACAGACTACACAACCTCTGAAGATCCTATTTTACTATTAATTCATTTTCACTAGGCATTATGGCTTTTAATGTGCAGAGGTTCAGACTGGATGTCTGTTCTGTCTGTTCTGGTCTTTGGCTCTATTTAACTGTGCAAATGAAGAAATCTGTTTCTCAGTCTGTAATTTGACATAAAACCTGTTTCAAACCCTCATGCCTGCGTACAAACTACAGCAGCTCCAAGGCTGCTCAGCCAGAGCCTTCCCTGGCTCTTGTCGAATCACAGAAATAGGGGATGAAGCACAGAGGCTGGAGATGATCTGGTAAAACGCCCCTGCTCAAGCAGGGTCACCTAGAGCAGGCTGCCTAGGACCATGTCCAGATGGCTTTTGAATATCTCAAGGATGGAGGCACCACAACCTTTCTGGGCAACCTATGCCAGAGTTCAACCACCCTCCCAGTAGAAAGATGTTTTCTTGTGTTCAGAGGGAACCTCCTGTGTTTCAGTTTGTGCCCATTGCCTCTGGTCCTGTCACTGGGCACCTCTAAGATTAGTCTGGCTCCCTCTTCTTTACTCTCACCCATCACATTTATACACATTGATAAGATCCCTCTGGAGTCACCTTATCTTGAGGCTTAACAGTCTCAGCTCTCTCAGCCTCTCCTCCTGTATAAGATTCCCGCATCCCTTCATGCTTCTTTGCTGGACTTGGCTCCAGTATGTCCCTGTCTCTTTTGTACTTGGGAGCCCAGCACTGGACCCAGTACTCCAGGTATGTCTCACCAGTGCTGGAGATAGTGGCAATGAGAGAAATCATCAAAATAAATGTAAAGTGCATCTGAAGTTCAAGGAGAGACTAATTTGTATGAGGCTGCCACAAGTGTCCTGCTTACTGCACGGGATCAATCAACAAGATTTAGCTGTGATGATATCATGCTTCTAAAGATACGTTTATCCAGCTGAATATGTAACCGTTCATTAGCCTGAAGGAGAGTGAGACAAATTTCACTGCTATTTCAGAAAACTTTCTCTTTTCTGGGAATGCATTTCTTTTTTTTTAATTAAATGGGCTTCCTATTTTTTCCTTAAACTTCCGAGGGGCATTATTAAAAAACAAACAAACAAACAAACAACTTAACAGACACCTGTTACTTGGAAGGAAATTTTGCTCCTCATCCAATATTGAATGAACCATACAACCAGCCACTATACTGCAGTATCTTGCGCAGGGATATTTTATACTTTATATAATACTGCAAGAACACCTTCCTCTTCCCTATCCCATTAATGCACTAGATGTCCACAGAGATTTTTTAGGAGTTTGTAAACCACTCACAATTGAAATGACAAAATGAGTTCCTAAATGATGAGACCTGGTTGCAAAAGAATACACAAAGTTCCTAAAGAACAAGAGGAGGATCCCAGAAGCATATAGAAGCTTACAGCAAGCAAGCTCTTTAGACAATCCCTTTTTTAAATTAGGCAGGAATGTTTAATTTTCTTACAAGGATAAAACATTTTTCATGCTGTCAACCCAACATATGAGCTATGAAGATAATAGATATTCTGTCATCCTATCTGGCTATGCCCCAAAACACAAGGGTTTTAAGAAGAAAGGTACTTGGAACTAAACCACATGTTTGGTATGAACATCCCTTAAAGATGCAAAATATGCTTATGAAAGAAATCCAGAAGGAATTAAAATACTATAGAGCATTTTATAATCCCATTTATGCCCTCTTAAAAAAAATGTTCTGAATTACTGCTAATTCGAACCACTCCTTAACAGGAAAGCTTTATTATTTTGAGAAAAAAACATTCACCCATAAAACAAATAAAATACCCGTAGTAGGAGACTAACCAAGAAAGCAGACAGTAGATTAAGCTACTCCCTGAAGAGTGATAGTGTATTTTAAATGATTTACCAGAGCCCTCTTTCTCAGTTCTTCTACTCTCATCCTGTGTCACCCTCCTTGCATGCCCTGTGTCCCAGCTCAGGCAGCTGGGCAGAGCACAGTTGTTACTCCTGGCAGATTGGATTGAGACAGGCCCCAAAAGGCAACCCACAAAGGTGCTGAAGACATGGAAGTGTGTTACCCTTCACCCAAAGCCCTCTAGACAGGCTTTCCTCAGGCAGCAGCTTGGCTACACCTGCCCACGCAGTTTCTCCAGAGATCCCATAGCTGCAGAAGGGTAATGTGCTCCTACATCTCCAAAGAATCCCAACCTGGGAAAGGCACCTCCTTTGGAATATGAACTCTACCAGATCATTCCTAGGAACTGCAGTTTCTCTCAAGCCCCTGTTTGTGTTGGCAGCTGCCTGTTGTGTATGCTTTTCTCCCTCAAGTGTTGCAGCTACCACATACGCAGCACAGAGACTGTACCTTGCAATTTAGCACAAACAAATGTGAGATTTGCATGACCACACCAACAGGGCAGGTGGGATTCAACTGCCAAAAGCTATATTATATATATATATATAAAATATATAACCCATCTTGTCATCTAGACTTCCTTTTTAAAGGAGAGGAATGTATACTTCTCAGGTATGAGCTACAGAATGTATTTTAGTTGTCTACATTAAGAAGTGAATAATTTCTTAGAAGTGACTTTTCTTCCTGTATTTACCGCAGAAGGAGTCCAGATGACTAAGTCAGATGCTAAAAAGTTATCTGAGATTAATCCCATCCATTCTATCTTGCTGGAGAGTTAACAAGTATTTGCATACAATTAACATGGTGGCTACTCACATATACATTATCTTCCATATCATTGCTAATGAGGAAACAATTTGCTTAAAAAGAACAGGAGCAGACATTCATTCTTTAGTATTCATTCATTCATCCATTATCACTAATCACAATTACTAGCCTGGCAGCCATACATTTGTCTAAAACATTATTTCTTACACAAATGTGTAATTCATTTGTGGAAAGGCAAAATTAACCCCGAGGGAAAATACATACTCATTTGTGTCCAGTGACAGCCCTCCAAAAGATGGGGCTATGTAAGCACAGTGCGTTAAGTGCATGACAGAGGTCACTTTGGACAGCTGCTCATTACTCTGGGATGAAAGGGCCATTGGTATTATGGAGGTCGTTTCAAGCAAATGCCAGTAGAGCCAGTCTACACTGCGGTATGTTTCCTTATATGTCACAAGCAAAGTATTTTAGGAAGGTTTCTGGCAATTTTAGCATTTTATTATTGGAACTCATTTACTCTCTTTGGATCATGAAGTCAGATGCTCTAGCTATCACCCATCAAATAATATAGGTCTCAGCAAACACCCTAAAACTCACAGTGACATTTTTGTATTTCTGTGCCCAACACTTCAGAGTGAATGGTTGGTCCTAATGACATACTCATACTCTATCTTCATATGATCCAGCTTTCAGGTTCAGTCCTGAAAGGGCTGCCAAAAATTTAACATCATCTTACACCTCTCTAGCTAAATGTCTTAGACGGAGACTACAGCATGTGGGATGGCAGGCCTATTTAATAAAGGGGTTGTGGAAATGCAAATGGGGAGAGGAAAAAAAAGGAATATTTTCTGGAGTTATTTTTAAACTTTGCATGTTCCTGAACATGTTCAAAGGTCTGGATGTGACTCTGGACTGCAAGGAGATAGAACACAAGGAAGTGCTCTTCTGGCAGAATGACTGAAGGCACGGAAGTTCTCTGCTCAGACACGTCCACAAATACAGAACAGCACAGTGTGCCCACCTGCAGCATCCAAGTCTACAAGGAGAAAGAAACATTGCTCTAAAGGAACCTTTTCTTGTTCCTTAACGTATGCACCCTGCCCATACCTCACACTCAACTGCAAGGGAACTGGGCTACTTCACTCCTCCACAGCCAAAAGGCAATCTGTGAAGGTAAGGCTTGAGGTAAGCAAATGTCTTCATAGGGAGTGGTATGACATCACAAGCCCCTTGTGCACACACAGGGAGTCTACTACATCCATGTCTGACTCATAAAATAGAAAGGACGTGGGTGAAATGCAGCTGCTGCTGAGGAGATAGCACCCCCACCAAACTCCAGAAAGCCATGCTCTTCCCTAGGGAGTGGGTCACTTGGTCACATGCCACCCTTCAAGGTATCTTCTTCCCCACATCCTTATTTTCTTGTGATTGTATTCACCCTGCACATTTCATTGGTAATAGCAAACCCAGAAAGTGCAAGAATTCTGGAAAACACGTTCACTTTTGTTCATAGTCTTTTAAAAAAATGCCAATTTGCCAAGCCAGTTAAGTTAAGGTGGACTTCAGGGCCCTCTAGTGGCTTGGGAGAGGGGAAATTATAAAAGAGGAATGACAAATCTTTCAAAAACTCAGCTACATTTCCTACTGCTTTCTAATCAAAACACAAAGCATAAGCAGAGTTCTTCCACCACTTCCAGAAGAATCAAAAGTCTTCATTAGCCTGTGTCCCTACTTTGCTCTTCCACTAAACTTTTCTTCTGTGAAATAGGACTAAACTGGACGTTGCACATTGCCATTGTTTTCCTAGAGCCCAAGGCCAATTGTGATCCTAACATAAATCCTGAACTCCTCCTGTCAAGGGGAAAGGCATTCCCCAGCTGTCATAGATATGGCAAGTCTGAAAATTGTACAACCTGTCAAAGCTTGTGCACCAAGAGTGGGACACAAAACTGGCTTCCATCTTATTCTGCTTAAGTGCAGCGATTTTTTTTGCAGAGTACTCATTTACAGCACAGCTCTTCTAATTCCTATCTTATTCTATAATTAAAACACCTGGGAAACAGGTCAGTGGGCACTTTGAACCTCTTACTGCCATGCATGAAGATGTCCCAGCACATGAGTGGAGCCATAAGGCTGCACTACAGCCAGGGAAGCAGCACTCTTTATCACCTCAGCCCTGGAGGGATGCTGCAGCAGGCCAGCGCTGTGCCTCCTCAAATGTCACATGGCCTGAGAGCTGTCTCAGACTTTGCAAAAGAGGCTGTAGCTGAACCCCATAACCATATTCAGCAGTAAAGTAAGATGTCACTCAAGTGTTTTCTCTTAAAAATGCCGTGCTGTTTTGCAAAAAAATTTGTATAGTTGACAGTTCATTTAAAAATTTTGGAAGCCAGATTACAGATTTCTGAGATTTCTTTAAACACCTCAAAACTCTTGTAAAACAGTAGGAAGAAGACTCAGAAATACTCAGTGAGACGGAGGTAGTTCCCATAGAGGCAATTTCAGTGTTACCAACCCAGAATGTTTGAAATTCTGGTTAAATGTCTTCTACTGAATAATCAAAAGGCAGTGTGGGTTTCTTTTTGCCTAACTTCTGGTCTTCAACCTTCTGTATATCACTGTCTGTATAAATTTTTCTTTAGATCCCAGCTAGAAACCTATTTTTATGTAAAACTGGAGATTTCCACAGACCTCTTAGCAGCTTCTAGGCAGGACTCTCAATAAAATCACAGCTGGCAGCAGAGCAATTTACTGCTGCTGTCTTGCTTAGAAACATCTAGTACAGATAATCTCAGATCTTTTTTTAATCAAGGAAAATTTCATGCCATATTATTGTCCAATTTCAGAAGAGGTTTTAGAGCACTCACAGGCCAAGATATAAAAGGGTCATGTTTCTGCTGCAGCTTAGTTTATGGGCTGTACCCAGGCAAGCGTACCAGGACCTGAGGGGCAGGTACTTGAGGAGACGCCAAAAGCCCTGTTGTCATCACTGCAAAGGGGAAAGGTTAGGTATGAACACAGAAATATCTTCACCTGATCAATACTGTGACTGTTCAGTAATCATAGACTATTGAGAACCAAAGACTTGGTAGGCATGACCCCATTTAAAGTCAGTGCCCTCTCTGCTCTCTTGTGAAAGCCTGATTTAATGACTTGGCGATGTTGCAGAGAGGATGCTGACTTTAGCAAGCTGCAGATGACAGCAAACAGTACATCTATACAACACAACAGCATGACAGGCAAAGACACCTCACCCCTGGAAGCAGTGTAGCTGCATGAGCACAGTGTTTTGTTGTGTTAAATAGACAAGAGGAGGCCAGCATTGTGGTAGGACAGCAATACTGCCTCTGGTAACACTTACTATGTCGAGCACAGCATCATGCTGGTCCTCACACCTGAAACATGAATCAGCAGCTCAGGTCTCCCACTGGAATAAAATAACTGTTTCTTTAAATGTATCTCCTGTTCAAAGCCTAGTTTCCTTTTTGTCTTTTCTTTTTTTTTTTTTTTTTTTTTACTTCCTTTTGCTGATTTCATACCAATCATTGCCTTTACATAGATAATAAAGCATGAGGGCTCATGCAGTCTTGAAAGTTAAAGCAGATTTATGCTGAGTGTGAATTTGCACCACCACAATAGCTTTTTCTGAATAATTTCCTGTATAGACAGTCCCACTGCTATTATAAAGTACAAGGAGCAATCCCCAAGTGTCTCTGGAGCATCACCTCAGACCACAGTTAAACCAACTCAGCCTACCTCTTGTGGGGACTTGTGGAAGGAATCTCCAAGTGCCCCAGCCTCCTTTCTTCAATGAGATATGGCTGAGAAAAAAGGGCAGTGGCCAGACCACTGAAATTGCCTGAAATGTTGGGTGAAGGTCTGTTGTGGTTTAACCCGGCAGGCAGCTAAACACCACACAACAGCTTGCTCACTCTCCATGTCCCCGTTGGGATGGGGGAGAGAATCGTAAGGAAAAAAAAAAAGCAAAATTTGTGGGTTGAGATAAAGACAGGTTAATTGGACAGAAAAGGAAGGGAAAATAATAATAATAATGATAATAATAATAATATACAAAATAAGTGATGCACAATGCAATTGCTCACCACCCGCTGACCGATGACCAGCCAGGCCCCAAGCAGCAATCGCTGCCCCCTGGCCAACTCCCCCCAGTTTCTATACTGAGCATGACGCCATATGGTATGGAATAGCCCTGTGGGCAGTTGGGGTCAGCTGTCCTGGCTGTGCTCCCTCCCAGCTTCTTGTGCTCCTGGCAGAGCATGGGAAGCTGAAAAGTCCTTGACTAGTGTAAACACTACTTAGCAACAACTTAAAACATCAGCATGTTGTCAACATTATTCTCATACTAAATCCAATGCACAGCACTATGCCAGCTACTAGGAAGAAAATTAACTCTATCCCAGCTGAAACCAGGACAACTTTCCAGGGCTGTGGTTCCCCAGTGCCTTCAGCACCAATGGTGGCAGCTGGTCTCCACCTCCCACCACAATCCACTCCTCTCCTGAGCAAAACCTGAACAAAGCAGAAGTTGTAACCTTACATATCTTATATTGGGCCTGCAATCTGAATGCATTTTTCCTCCCACATGCTGTCATACTGAATTAACGGTTCATCCATAAGTCCTTTTTCCCTTGTACTCTGGTTTCTAAATGACCAAGATGGAATAAAATGTACTAAGAGGAGCCCAAAAAGATCAAATTAGTGGAGTGGATTAAATGTGCAACATTTTCCATTTCTCTAACACTCACAGGGGAAGAAATGAATCTGAGGGATATAAGGAAACATAGCACTAATTGACATTTCAACCTGCCTGTGACATTTTCTTTTGAATTCATCCATTAAATCACAATGTGCCTGGTCAGTACATGTAGCAATGTATTGTTATTGTCACAGCATTTCAAGTACTTCATCCAGAGTATGCTACAAGTAAAATTATTCCATCTGCTTACAGTCTTATTTTGTATTGTTTCATATTTTTTCTAAGACCCTAGTTTCCTTAGTTTCGCAAAAAGATGTTGTGGTAATTATTATAATGGAGACCTACAAATGCTATGGTTTATTTTGCACTTCTCCAAGTTGATCATGGCATTTAAAACTAAAACCATTCAAGTGCTAAAGCAAAGAAAAGAGAAAACTTAGTAAGTAGAAGAAATGATTACTAGATAATTGGTATATTTTTTAATAATGTCCACTACGTGTTTGAATTTCTGGTTCAGAGCCTATTGAAGTAAATGGAAATTCTCCCTTTGACTTTCTGTTTCTTTTCTCTTCTTCAAGAATCCTTGTCCAAAATATCTATTGTCCAAAATATCTTTTATCTTTTGTCCTTGTCCAAAATATCTATTTTGGATATCTATTATCTATTGACAATACCCATTGTCAGAGAGAAAATATCTGGTCAATGGTCTGCTGGTTTTAGATGTTCCTTTGTTCCTAAAAGTAAAATCATTTGTACCCTGCTAAGCTCACTACACAGCTTCTTCGGACATGGTTTCCTGGTAGTTTCTGAGCTTCAGCATATCTGCAATGCTTTGCTGGAAATCTTAGCCCAAAGCGTAGTTGCAATGGAAACATAAGAATGTTAAGGGAATTAAATGGAAAATAGCTCAAAAATATATTTATGTGCCACTATGTATTCATTGGACTAGCATATCTGCCACACTAAGCGAACATTTGTCAACCTCACCTCAGCAAGAGGGTACTGATTATACACGAAGTGTGGAGAGGGACTATGAGAGGAATCAAAGATGAAAAAGACCTCTGTGGGCCAGTAAAATGAAGCAACTGTGAGAGCTTTCTTTAGAAAGAATTTAACAGAGGCATTAAAAATAAGCAATAGTCAGACAAAAAGTGAACCAGACCTTCTTGCTTGCTCTTATTTATAATATAAAGACTTGGGGAACTCCAGTGGAATGCTACAATTTACTATAGACAAAGAGAAATATTTTTATTTATTTATGCATTATTTAATGCTAGAATTCTTTGCCAAAGGACCATAGCTGCCTTAGCATATTAGGGCCAGGGAGCAGGGAAAGGATTAGTTAACGGTTCTGGTAATGTAGAACTTTCCAAGATACTTGTGAAAGGCTGTTAATAAACAGATAGCAGGGCTTATGTCTCAGGACATAAAGCAACTGCTAATTTGTGTAGAAAGAACAGCTACCTCAATGGGAAGTTTTTTCTTTATTACCCAGTGTCATGCTCCTTCCTATAAAGGAAATGGCATGAGCCAGCACCAGGGCCAGAATTCTGGTGGAGATGGCCACACTGGGATCTTCTAACAGGGAACCGTGACACCTAAAACATCAGGGACTGAGGTTCTCACACAAGTGCAAGGTAATCCTGACTGTGTATCTCCACATTGCCTCTCTAAAATAAGGAGATGGGAACGCGAAGCACAAAGACTAAGTGACTTGTCCAAAACCGCCCAAAATACTTTCTGCAGAGTGCCGAAAGGCTGTCTTACAGCTCAGGTCCTCAGAGCCCAACCTTCTGGTTCATATGTGTCCACTGCATTGAACAGAGGTGGTAGTTACAGCCAAGCTGAATGTCAACGTGCTCCACAGGAGGCCTTACACTCCCCTAGTAATCCAGGCTGGGGACCTATGTATCACTTCTCTGTCCAAGCATCCATGTTTCCTGTCTGTGCTGTCAGGCTAAGTCCAGCACACGCACCTGCACCCAGGAACTGGGAAGCTCAGACACATCCCCGGAGAAAAAGGTCTGTATAACTTGCATCATAGAGTCATTTGCACATACACAATACAGGTGATACACTGGATTTACATTGTGAATTTGGAATACAGGGGACCAGGACCTTCCAGCTTCCTTAAGGCAGTCCTGGAGCAGGAATCTAGTCTGAACTTCTGTCATGGTTTAACCTGAGTCAGCAACTAAGCATCACACAGCTGCTGGGTTCACTCTCCCCCCCTTCCTACCCTCCACAGTGGGATGGGGGAGAGAATGAGGAACAAAAAAAGTAAAATTAGTGGGTTGAGATAAAGGCAGTTTAATAGGACAGCAGAGAAAGAGAAAATAATAATAATAATGATAAAAGAATATACAAAACAAGTGATGCACAATGCAATTGCTCACCACCCGCTGACCAATGCCCAGCCAGGCCCCGAGCAGCAATCGCTGACCCCCAGCCAACTGCCCCCCAGTTTCTATACTGAGCGTGACACCATATGGTATGGAATAGCCCTTTGGGCAGTTGGGGTCAGCTGTCCTGGCTGTGCCCCCTCCCAGTTTCTTGTGCCCCTGGCAGAGCATGGGAAGCTAAAAAGTCCTTGACTAGTGTAAACACTACTTAGCAACAACTAAAACATCAGTGTATTATCAACATTATTCTCATGCTAAATCCAATGCACAACACTATGCCAGCTACTAGGAAGAAAATTAACTCTGTCCTAGCTGAAACCAGGACAACTTCTCACTGTTTTGCTAATATCTCTGTTGTTGGAATACCTGTTTCCCACCATTTCTTAAATAGGTGGTTGTTCTCAACATGGAAGTAGTTTTACCAAAATGAGCACAGGGCAATGCAAACACTTAAGAACTCTGAATACAAGATGTGTTTCTTCTGTGGTTACATTTTCTTTACTCAGTGAAAATATTTGTTTTCTTTCACTCCATGTATAGTTACCTAATGTGGTTTACTGTTCCCTTTTTCTGCACCACTTCCACAAAAAACACAATTAAGAGCCTTACCTGGGATTTCTCCATCCTATGATGTTTTCCTGACAGTATCTAGGAACTATATGATTCACAATTCAAGAATAGAAACTTTTGAAGATTTAAGAGAAATAAGAAATGTCTTATTGCAGACACATGGATTTTAAATTATTTCCCCAGCATTAAGAAAAGAACTTGAAATACAGGCACATGCACACACAAATATAATTTAAAATTTTTGAACAAACAACAAGCTCTATGTTTTGTGCCAGGAATGTAGACTGGAGAAGAGAGATAACAAACCTGAACGCATGACTAAAAATATACGTACAGATGGGAGGTTATTAGAATCCATGTTGCTTATTTTAGAGCAGATGGAGACTATGCTGTGTTACAACTAATATTTTTGGAAAATGCTAAGCTATGCAACTCCTGAATTAAAGTGCGAGCACAACAAAATGGGCAGTATTTTTTGTGTCATTTATCAGATGTTTTTAGAAGCAATATGTTTCAGAAAAAAAAAAAAAAGAGGAAAAAAACCCAGCTGAACCACATAAATAGTTCTGTTGCTTTCTCTCAGGTGCTTAAGCTTTGGCAAAATAAGGATCTTAATCACCAGTTTGATGCTTGTAATTAATAAGACAGTCTAATTTACTTTTTCCTTTCAAAACCACTGTTCCCTGACTCAGAGCTTTCGTATCAGCATTACGGGGTGATTTTTGGGCACTCAGGCTGATATGATTACATTAAGATGGAAAAAAAAATCACAAATAATTATTTGGCTGACTGTCAGGAAAATCTTCCTGATAATGAACTCTTTGTTGACTGAAAAATAATTCCTCATTGGAAGAAGTGGGAACAGCATCTCTTGGGACTAATTTGTCATGAGGCTAAGAAGTAAATGGTGTAATAGGATACTGTTCCCTCTAATTTCTGTGACTCAGCAGTTGCAATTTCAAACTGAGTTTCAGTGTAGAGTGCTGCAGAAGTATTTGAATTCTCTGAAGATATTATAACAAGCTCTGAAAGAAACCAAACTATAGCAGATATATATATATATATATATCAGGTTTGTGTTTTCTTAAATCGATGTAAAAGCACCTTTGAACTAAGGCAAACAATTTAAGCTGGGAGAGTTCTGGTGTTTGTTGCTCAGGGGTAAAAGGGTCTCATGGAGGCATTGAGAATAAGTAGCTCAAGTTGTTTGTCTACCTGTCTTCTTGGGAAGAGTAACTCAGATTTCCAAACTACCTAAAGCAACTGAATATAATGGGAAAAATATGACAAAATTAGTGGAGGATTTCCAAGGCTCCTCTCAAATAAAGGAAGTGATGTCATTTCTGTTTTCTTCCACCACCTCTCCCTTCAGTTAGGTGACTCTGACCATCTGTGCGATTACAGCTTTTTTTCTCCTGCCAGTAACAGTACTTAGCTCTCAGCCACAACAAGGTTAGAAGACACAGCTCAGGGATGCACCAGCTCATACGATTGCTTTGCTTTCTGTCCTCCTGCTTTTCTTCATTTGTAAGAGAGACAGAGATGTAGTCAATATTTTTGTAGTGATTTCAGAGTTTCGGTGTCACAACATAAGCAGTTGGTAGGGGATGTGTTCTGTCAAAACTTACAGTATTTGAGTTGTATTCAGTCAGGTCACAGAGTAACGCAAGCAGCTCGTGAAAGATCCTCCAGAACCAATGCACAATGTTCTTCTGCTGCAAGATGAGAATGAATGTAAGAAGACAATGTCAGACATAATTCAGGAGAGACATACTGAATTTACAGCTCCCTGGCCATTTTTAATTGAGATAAGATAATGATGACTAAGTTATATCATAAAGACAATTCTTCTCTCTTATAGTCTTTTGGCTAGCATACGCTAGCTTCACATTGAATATATTTCCAGTCTACTTTTTTGTACCGTAGATATTTCAAAGGTTTATACAATTTTCTTCCTTATTCTCCATTTAATTTTTTGCCCTGATAAACTGAAAATGGTGGCAGGTTTGGTTGTTGTAGCTAGTGGGAACTTTATTTTCTCCCTGTGGGTAATGCAGGACAGCCTGGCCCATGCAGGTTCACTTAATTACCAAATCAGCCAACAGGTATTTAGTAACACAGAAGTGATCCCTGGTTCTAGCTGTGGTTGTGTGTCTCTTCTCTGCAGGTAATACGTACAGCAGTTCTCCTTTACTGTTTTGTCTTCAACAAACCATGGCTGTTACCTCAGCAACTTCTTGGGACACTGAGCTCTCAGCCACCAAACTGAATGCAGATATAGGCAAGATACCTTGGAAGTATAAAGTGTCTTGTTCTTCCATCTTTTGCAGTTTCAGTGGCATGGACAGCTGTCTGAGACATCTTCATTACCCAGGGCTCAATCAAGGTTCATTCATTGATCAAATGCTCTGTAAAATATATGCGATCCAAAAATTACTATGCAACACACAGATTTTTCAGAAGCAAATGAAGAATGTTAGTGGCAAAATGGAGGAACATAATGCAAAGGAACAATAGCAAAGGAAGCATCTTAATAGTGACTAATCGAAACATCAAGTAAAAGCTGATAGTTATGTGTCAAACTTAAAACATTGAAAACTCTGTTTTACAAGT
>VZTL01050686.1:15245-30504 GCA_013400535.1 Scopus umbretta | reverse complement strand
GCCCCTCGCGTGGGCGCGGGGCGGGTGGGGGGGGGGGGTGGTACGAAGCGGGGAGGCTGAGCAAGAGGCTGTGTGGTGCTTGGTTGCCAATTGGGTTTAAACCACAACACAGCCAAAGTTGTGTCTACTTTGCCTATATGACTACCAAAAAAATGTAAACTGTCAGCAGTATTTCTGAAAGATGTTTGTCCTTCAGGATGGTTCAGGATCTTCAGAAATTGCCCTCATTCTGCTGTTGACACTGTCACTTGCTGTTCCGGCCTTTCTCACTACCATTTAATTGCCCCTTTTAAAAGCACAGTAAACCTAGTGAGGCAGTCATTTTTGCATAGAAACCTGCAGAGTAAATGAACTGCCCCTATGAACAGAGTTTGCTGCAGAACTGAAATTTTCCCCACCACGTTACTGTACTTTTTTCCCAAAATGGCTCTTCCAGCTACTCTCTTTCCCATCCTGCTCCTTAGCAAGTGCTTGGCATGATAGAAGTAGCTTCATACAACAGATCACAGGTATTTAGCATCCCTTTCCATTCACAGGCTCAGTTCTGCTATTTGTGAAGCCAGTCTCCTGTTCCAGCCACTGCTGCAGTCAAGGTGAGAAAATTAAGTTCTGCAGCCTATGGAAATGGTTGTTTGCCCTTTTGAATACAAAGAGATAAAACAAGTGTCTCTACCCAGTTTTCCTTTCCCTGTGGGGTTTCACATCCAAGACTTTTCCCAAAACAGGGTTCTTTTCTTCTTTCTTGTCATTTGTTCTTTCTTTACTTAAATCAGAAATGACTGGCTGTTGAAAATTGCTTCAAGTCCTTAGTGGCCTGTGTGGCTGAGCACGCTGCCAGCACAGCTATTGAAACTTCATGGACTTTAAATTAACTGATGACAAAGGCTTCAGACAGTGACTGGCTGGCTGCATTGGGACGCTGGGCTCCATGTAACAGTAGTTTATCTTTTCCCAACAACCAATAAATAGCACCCAAGTGATTACTATCTGTAGCAATAGTCCATGTTCCTATCATATTTAAGGAATAAAGGGCATGGGAGGAGTTATAGAATGGAAAAACACTCTCAGCCATACTCTTATGACAGAGTGAAACAAACCCCAGGCATTACGTTCAAGTGTCACCCACACCCTGAAATGCTTTTTTACCACTTTCTCAACTCCTCTAACTGCAGGTGATGGATTGCTGGTTATGCCCTGATCCAGCTTTCCTCCCTGGACATTTTAACCTTCTTCAGACTGATCAGCTGAAGCCCTTGTCTGGGACGAGGTTCCTGTCCCACAGCAGCTCCGTGGGGAGGTGATGAGCTGTCCCTCAGCAGCACTCTCAGGCTTTGCAGAGAAGTTGTATTTTCCCTTTGCAGCATTGCCTCCGGCAGTCAACAGATCAGTGCATTACAGGGCAACTGCCATGACCCTAACAGCCCACCTGTGCTGCCTAAATAGGATTTTGAACTCATGAGAACCAGAAAGATTTGTGGAACGGAGTGAACAAACATCTGCCAGGAGTTCTTGAGGTTTCACTGCTACTCCTGTAATGTGCCTGCCCACTGAAGGCCCATTGTCATACAGACAATGCCCTCTGAAGTGCCATTCAAGTTCCATTTTTTGAGAATCCCTGGTACTTGTATACAAATAGAAAGTTTTGTTCTCATAGCCTCACAAAAGACCAGGGTAACACTGAAAGCAGTAAGGCCTAAGGTGGTGAGATGCAAATGGATCTATACAGCAGTCCTCCTGTGGAGTCCAAAAGCTGTCCACACTCTGAGCCAGTCTCTGCTCCTGGAGAACCAAGTGCAAAGTCCAGGAATAAATGTTAATTAATGATCACTGAGCAGAGGGTAATGGACTGTCTTCTGCTAATAGATTGCTAAAATCAACTAGCAGAAAAATTAGCTCATGTTTGTGTTCTGGACATCTCTGAGGCATCTTTCTACTGAAATTATGAAACGCAATGTAAAATTAGTTTTTTGATATACCACTAGATGGCAAACTAACAGTGTGATACACGTCAGATTTCCTATCACGGAAATGTCTGATTAGGCATATCGAAAAAAATGCAGGTTATCTGTATGCAAATAAACAGAGGCTTGATGTGATGCATGCTGATAGAGAACAAAGAATACTTCAACTTTCATGTTTCAAATTAATTTGTGATGTTTTAAGACTGGGCAATATGGATCTTGTTGGAATCACAAAAGATTTCTAGGGCAAACATTTCACATGACCTTTGCTTCCCCTTTTGATTGCCTCCAGCCGCACACCTATAGCTTCTTTGCCTGATGCTGAATGTCAAACAACACTGTAGTGGCTTCATCTGGAAATAAGTTGGGGAGTTTGAACAAGACTATCACAAGGCCCTTGAAGAGGGGCTGTAATGCCAGACTGAGATGTGTGGAAGTGCTTGAGGAGTGCAGTCAGGCTTTTTCCAGTGTATATTTTTTGTAGAGGCCTCATCATTAATATAAGCACAAAGATCTTCACAGGGTTCTATCAGCCAGCACAGCACTCAATCAGAATAAACTTTCATCATTTACATAACATTATGAACATACAAACATTTATTTCAAATCTACCAACCCTGGGAGCAGTGAAACCATGAGGAAGCTCCAAGGGAAAAGCCATTATTTAACATTTCATTTCCTCTGCATTATACATCAGCAACTACTTGTAATCAAAGCTGCTGGAGAGTCATTTAAATCGGCCTTTTTATGCCTGCAAAGGGTTTTTTTACACTAAATGCAGGAAGATGTCTTCTCTGTCCCTCTGGACAGGACCATGGTGTGGCACGGCTGGAGGTGCAGCTGCCCCGCGTGCCTTTGGGACCAGGGACAGCTATGGGGACAAGCATGGCAGGTTTCACAGCCACGGCTGTTAAAGCTGCTGCTGCTGCAGCCACTTCCTGGGGAAGTCTGCCAGGACAGAGCAATTAGAAAAAGTCGATTAGAGAGGGGGAAAAAGTCTCCCAAGAGCTCCCAGTTATTTCCCCCCAATGCTGAAATGAAGTCTGCTAAGGGTGTAATTGCTAACAGTTGTTTTTCCAGCTCAGAAAATCTCTAAATTACAGAATAAGCACTGGAAATGCAGAATGCTCCATAACCCTACCAAAATGTATGGAAAATAGGGAAGAGAGAATGTGCTTACTGAAGCCAAAATGCAACCCCATAGTGACTCAAGGACCACACAGAATTGGATGCCGGGAGAAAAATGAGTCACTTGACTTGTTCATACATATTTAGCCCCTCGCGTTTGGTTTATGTCAGGAGAAGATGATGATGGAAGCAAGTATTTCCCTGGACACAAGTGAGGATCTGCAAAGTATGACAGAGAAGCTTTACTTTCCCGTGCACCAGAGAGGGTTAAAACCCAGAGATCACTCCTCTTGTCACAGCCCCCAACCTGCTTTTTCCATATCCACCAGGCCCAAACACTTCCTGAGCTCTCTGAGGGCCATAGCTATGAACAGATCCCTTTTGGGTTCTCTGCCTGACACCAGTTCAGACACAGCAGTTAATCCTCAACTTTTGTTTTAGTTACAAGCTCCCACAGGAAGCCCGGTGCCCACATGTCCCAGCATCTGTCCTGATTTTTATACAGTGCAGGTTTTAGGGACTAATTTCCATTACTTCAGCTGTCACCAAACACACATTGAATCAAGACTTCCTCCTGCAGAAGAGGGTTTCAGCAGGCTTCCTGTTTGTCTTGAACAAAAGACATCTACCCCCAGCATTCAGAAATTGCTCTGTGGCTCTCTTCATAACAGCAAAAGTAGAAAATGTTGTACTATTGCTGTTGATATTAATATTATTAGTCTTGGAAGTATTTAGTTCTGTTTTCTTTTTATTCACATCTGGAGGATCAAGGCAAAAGCAATAGACTTGTACACAAGTTTTTGGGTATGCATTATTTTTTTTTTAAAGGATTGCAGTGTTTGGACTGCAAGAAAACTGCTCAGAAGTAAGTCACAGCATTTGCTTGTGATATATTTTTTCTGCTTAGCCTGGGTATTTAAGTCTTAATTCATCAAGACTAGGTTTTACACTGCAGAATAAATGTGGTTTTTTATGAACTAGGCCCTCTATTGAGTTTAATAAGTGCCTAAAGAGTTGAACTAGGCAGGTATCGAAGGCTGTTGGGGGCAGCTTCTGCTCCTTGTTTTACCTAAGCCTGAGCTCTGGAAAGCTGAGAGGGCTGGGGGTACATGGGGCGACGGGCAGAGGTTAGGGAAATAATGCTGTGGTCCACTTCTGCCTCCAGCCAGCAGAAGCAGTGTTTGCAGCAATCTTTGCTCTCTCCATTTTGCACCCATTCTCAGTCCTCTGTTTTGCTCCTCAGCTCTCCTGTTTTATTCCTTTCTTTGCAGTAACAGAAGCACTTTAGGCCATGCCAGGCTCCCATCCTTCACCCTTAAGGCAGTAAAATTATTGTTTTACATATTTTTCAGAGGGTACTCTAGCTGACTCAAGTTGTCACATACACACAAATAGCAGACTACATTAACTGAGCTTCAGCTGCGTTTCTGAAAGCAATGTGATTATAACAGCTTTAAAAGACAGGACGGTCTGTAATTAGCAAAGGGTTTTTCCTGGTAATTACATTAACCTTTAGTTGAATGTTACTCAACCCATCATGATGTTATTTTTATGGTCCTCTACCAAAGTATGCCGCTGTAGGATCGTAAACCTGTCTTGGTCAGTGGAAAATTCCATGTCCTTGCATAAATCCTACAAGTGCCTTGCTTTGGTCGAGTGCCACCCTGCACTGTGCCTGGTAAGGTTTTGCAAACAATGGCCTTGCTGGCTGGAGGGAATCCAGCCCTGCTAGTAACATTTTCAGTCATTCTTTCCCTGTGCAATGAATGAAGAATGAAAAATGGAGCTATTCACAGAAGCAGTTTTGTCAGATAGGAATGACCCAAGTACTAATGTAACACAATCTGTCACACGATACGTTCTGTATATTGTTATTTTCCATAGGGTTTGTTTGTCTCCATGCTTTCCAAGCACAAAACTATATATCATAGAATTACAGAGTCATAGAATTGTTAAGGTTTGAAAAGACCTCTGAGATCATCTAGTCCAATCATCAACCCCCCCAAAAAAACCAAAAAAAACAAACCAAACCAAACAACCATGCCTGCTAAACCATGTCTTGAAGTACCACATCTAGACGTTTTTTGAACACCTCCAGGGATGGTGACTCCACCACCTCCCTGGGCAGCCGGTTCCAATGCCTCACCACTCTTTCAGTAAAGACATTTTTCCTCATATCCAATCTAAACCTCCCCTGGCGCAGCTTGAGGCCATTACCCCTCGTCCTATCGCTGGTTGCTCGGGCAAAGAGTCCAACACCCTCAACAACCAACACTCATATAGGGTTCAACAGAGCTCTAGACATGTACAGAGAAAAGAGGGGCCATGGCTATAGCAGAAGACAATTAAGCTGGATAAATACGCAAACATTCCTCATAAAAATCCAATGAAGAGATTAACTGCACAAATACACAAAAGTTCATGAGAGGTGGTCTGGCACCACAGATTCTTCCTTTGCTCATTTAATCTGATTAAGTTCATTCCATGTAACAGTAGTCTACAATGCAGTGAAAGTACCACTGTAACTTAGCTTAGTTCAAGTACTAGTAAAAATTTCAGGAGCGCAGTTATGACAATAGAATAAGACCTTGAAACAAGCTGAGTGGATAAGGCATGAGAAAAGTTATTTTTATTAAAAATAAAATTATAAGAAATAAAACTTTGTACAGTTTTGCCTAGTTTTCTTTCAGAATTCTTAAAATTATGACCCTGATGCAGATCTATGGGTAAGAGAAAGAAATATCAGCTGAAATAGTCCCATAAGTTGCTGAGAGTGGAAGTAACTAGTGGTGACTCAGGTCACCAAGCTTTGGGGACATTGATTTGTCTTGGCCTCAGTTGTCTACCAGATAAATGGGCATATGTTTTCCTTTTCCCCAGCCTACTTTTGTGTTCAGACTAAAATGTTCTTGGGGCAGCAGGTTAGTCTGCTGTAGACCTCCAGGTTGGGGTCTTGGCAGGACTTCCAGGTGTCACCATATCCCTGTGATAGCTGTGTCAACATAAAAAGGGAGTTTCTCCATAATGTTCATACCAGCATCATTTTGTTGCTGGTTTCTCTTTCTTTTACAAATGCACACATTTATGAAGTCTCCCGCTCTAGGTGTGTAATATGGTCCTGCTTCAAGGCCAGCTGGCCCAGTCCAGTCACCCAGAGCTGAGTATATGGGTTCAAAAGCTGCCAAGAGAGGGAGGATGGGCAGTGGCCCACCAAATTTGGGTTTCCTCTGAAAAGCAGGATACAAGACCTCTGCAAAGCGATGCATCTGGTCAATTACCTGCTTCACTTCTCAGCACAACCAAAGGACTTTTTGTTACACAGTCACTTGGTCCATGGATACAAGCACCACTTTCAATGAACGGATTTCAGTAGCAATAGTATTCCTCCTCTATACATTTTTGTTTCTCCACTGATTCATTCTTTGGCATACCATCAACTTTTTCTTCAACTGAACAGATATATTAATTATATTTCCCTCTTTCAGGAATATTCTTCATCTGTTTTTCACCCTGTAATGTGAAGGCCTCTTGGATGAGTTTGCATTACAAATCATTCCTATTTCCTCCATTCAATACTCAGCATCTTTCAAAGTGTCAGAAATATGGTAATGAAGGGAGTAATATCTCCATCTCCCATAGCAAGGTATGCTTAAGTTAAAAGAGAACCTGATAACTTTTGAGTGGAAATTATATCACCTAGTATCAGACCTTGAAGTTAGGTGTCTAAATTCACGTTACACTTACTGGAGAGAACTGGGCACTTCTGGAAGATGACTCGATTCTCCTATATTGAACCTCTACACTAAGATTAGATGAACTGCATCACAGAAGTACTTATTAATGTTTTAATGACTATAAAAGGAGTCTGGATGAATAGCTCACCTTACAGCCATCTTCATCATGGGCATCTAAAGTTGATTAACATGAATCCTATGCTGAATGTCCTAACTTTCAGAATCTTCAGGAACCCACCTACTCCTGTAGGAGTTACAATCCAATACAAAAACCTCAAGTTATTCAGCAGCTTTTCAAAATATTTGTGTTATTAATGAGTCACAAGCTCATAGTCTTCTGCTTCAAATTTGTGATGAGCTCAACACTTGAAAGCTGCAGTATGACAGTTCTCATTCCTCTCGTAGTCACACTCCTTGAGATGGAAAGGATCTCATACTGCCTCACTTTCTGAGACAAAAAGGTCTGTTCTGTGCTATGATGACTACATAGTACAGAAGTGGAAAGCTGTGGGGGTTTCCCTTGCTGTGGTCATGCCTAGGGCACGGGATGACAACTTCCATCTGGAGCACTTCTTATATCCTATCTTTCTGCAAACTGACTTTTCCTCACCAGACTGGCTATGTACAAGGGTGTTCTCTAAGGTTAATTTTACCTCCAGAGGAAACTCCTTCCAGGGCCAACAGAAGGAGGTAGATTTCTTCAGAGACCAAGTCAAAATGTCTGAATTACAGTCCCTTATGGGGTCCCAAATTGGGTTTGCCCAGACCATGGATGGAGGGTGAGGAAATTGGCTTCTTGAGGCTGAAGGTGGTTTCACACATCTGTGGAAAATGGTCTTTGAAACAGGAGTAGTCTTTCTTCAATTTATCAGCATTGTATCTACCAAACCAGAGTCCCAGACCTCTGTAGCTCTGAACTCAGCAGTTGTCTAGGGCAAAAGCGCAGCAGAGTGAGCTGTCATTAACAGCTGTGAGCAGAACCAGTATGAACAGTAACTTCTTCCCTAAATTCTTCATTGCTAAAGAAATGATACCCACTATGGTGAACAATATGGGACCTCTTCTTGAATTTCCGGACGGCTGAACCATTTTGGAAGGGTTTTGGTGAACAAAGGGTATTGCTCACCACTGTACTCACCACTCAGATCCTTTTTAAAAGCTAAAAAGACCCCAAATCAGCTGAAGATTAGATAAGCTAGCTAGCTAAAGTACCTCCATTTCTCACTAATGCCTTCTCAGATGAAGAACAAACTTGGATCCACAGCACTTACATTAAAATCTGGAAAGTTCCAAAGCAAGTACAAATTAGTCTGTGGTGTAGCTGAGCTTCCACAGGATATCTGGCTGCCCCAAATTTTCTATTCAATGTTTTCAGAGAATTTGGTAGAGCAGTTTATTTTCAGTCTCTCTCTTTATATGAAAATGGTAAATCTTCACCCAAAGCTACATCACAGAAAGCCTTCAAAAGACTGTGATGATTGCAGAATTTCTATACAATACTTTAGGATATGCACTAATGGATACATCAACATCCATTGCAAGTCTGGAGAAATAGTGTTATGGTATCCTTCATTTTCCACCTCTATAAAAGTTTTACTGTGACCGTAAAGGGCATTGGACTTCATAGTTTATATATATAATACCATGCATAAATATCATCAAGACTAGAGAAGGGTAGCCATGGGATAAATTTGGGCTTGACAGGACAACCGGAAATTTCATTCAGATAAGCCTGGATGATAATAATGAATCTTCACATAAGGTTCATATGAGGCCTTTTCTTGTCTTTCCCTTCATCTTTTCTAGAAGCAAGAAGATATCACATTCTAACTCTCCTAACACTTCCCGGGGTAAATAGAGTTCTAACATAAATGTCTAGCTCCTTTTTGTGCTCAATTTTTTATTTTCTTTATATTTCAAAAGAGCGTGGAAGGATTTCCACGGCACCAGAGATTCACCTAAAGCTGTTTACATAAAAACACTTTTAATCAGTTTATCACTCAGGAAATTTGCATCAAGATCATAAAATAAATGTCATTATTCCACTTAAAAGCCAAAAGGATACAAACTTCATCTTCTTTAATGATGTGATTTACTTCTGGTCAAAAAGATTAAAAAACTTTTCTTAGAGGTCCTAGCTGTTCAAGCCATACCAGGAAGCACTAAAAATTTACAGCCTTCTTTGAAATACAGCATCACTACTCTTTCTGGTTAATCTTCAAAACCTAATCACCATCTGATATGACTACAAAAGACATAGTAAAAGTATTCTTTAAAATTTTTCCAAACCTTCTAACAGATCAGCATTAGGTGGTAAATTTGCTAGTGTGGTCAAAAAGCTTCACTGCTAACACAGATGCTTTGAAATAGATCATGGGAACTCTTATTGCCTGTGGGAAGAAATGCTTATTTGATTGTCAGTAGATGTTTAAACACAGTTACTGACATCGTCTTTAACACATCACACAACCCTCATACACTTGTGGTGGCTCTCCACCTTTTTGTTTGGTGCTATGATGTCCATGTGAAACACACCTGACTCTTTGCATTTGAACAAGAGCCCACAGACAGCTCTCTGTCATCATCTTGTCCGACTCCAAGGTCAGAGCCCTCAACTCGGTCTTGCAGCTCATTGCAGTTTCAGTGCCAAAGCTGCCTGGCTGCCATGGAGCATGGAGAGGCCAAAACTAAAACTGTCTCTGTCTGCTCACAACAATTTAGCTGTAGCCTCATCTGTAGCAGCACTTCCAAAGAGAAATTCACATGGGGAAACATATTTATCAAAAACTATCTGTAAAGAGCAAAATTTGAATGATTGTTTTTTCCCCAGAATATTTCTTATTCAGAAATATTTTCTTCAATGTTTACTAAAAATAAAGATTAAATCTTGGTGTGCCTAACTGGATGTGCAATATTAGTGTCTTCCTCAATAGCATAGTTTTCAACAAAGTCAAAATGTTAGTGAAAAAAGAGTATTTTTTTAATATATTTTTGAAGATTTTTTTACAGTTTTAAGAAAGAAAGAAAAGTACTTTTTCAACAGAATGAAATCATAACTGTGGTGACCTTCATTAAAGAAAAAATGAAAATCCAGAAATCATAGCAAAAAAATTAGTAGGGATCAACTTTGAATGTCCTTAGCTACCACTGACTAAGTTAGTTAAAACAGTCATTTTCCTTTTTCATACTGAACCTTGTTTACAGCCCAGCCCCTGCTAGGAAATACCAAAGTTCTCCCAATTTTGTTCACTTTTGCTGCCAATCACATGTTTATGTGTATGATCATTGTTGACACACCATATGGCAGATATTGCACACATCCTGATGGACTACAGAAGTAGGAAGGAATTGTTAGGACCTCAGAGGTAACAGAGCAAGAAATGTAGCCATGGAAAGAAGGGCTACAGAGCTTCTGAGTAGACTCCCAGTGTTGGAAACATCACCAGCACAGCTGCCAAGTTGTATCTGCCCACACAAACACATGCTAAATGGATCCTTATCTCTCCATTCTATCACGAACAATTATTTGTTTTCTCTTTATCTGTATTTTTATCTCCACCGTAGGACTCATTCAACTGTTCCACAAAGACAATCCTTGGATAGGATTCAGATTCAAGCTTTTTTTTTTCTTTTTTTCCTCCAGACAAAGCCTTTTTATAATTGTGCAGGCATTACACAAGATTCCTTTCTTCTAAATTTTCACTCAAGTAAAATCTCTTTGTGTTGTATAATTAGGCAGCATCTCCACTTCAGACAAACCCTGAGAGTATAACTCCCCAGCACTGAAAAGTAAGAGCAGGATGCAACCATCACTTATGGAGTATCAGACCACAATTATACCTTGAATCTTGAATGCATATGCCAGCTGAACTAGATAAATAGCTTTAGATAAATAATCAACATTGGCCTGGATCTGCTGAGTAAGACCTGCAGTCCCAGGTAAAAGAAGGTAAACAGATATTAACCATTTCTGGTTTGGAACATCCAAAGTTTGCACATTTTCACTGCCCACCTCTGTATAGTGGGAAACTGTGTTCAGTCCATTGCATCTCATTACATTCCTGGTTTGGGTTTTCATACAGAATGGACTAGTAAGCATCCACAATGAATTTACTTGATCTTCCTGCATTTTCTCTTTTGACATGGAACATCTCAGAAACCTGAGGGTAACTAGGCCTAAAATGCGTCATTATAACAATGATGTGTCCCAGCAGTAGGGCCTGTCCCTGATCATGTACCCTACTGCATGTTATAATGGCAGCAGCAGGAAAGGAAAACATCAGAAGAGCCCAAAACCCACCTCCCTGCCCTTGTGTGACCGCCTAGTATGGGGCTGCTGTTCTGGTGCTCAGCATGCAACACTAGCCTCACAACCAACGTATCAGTGAAGTGCAGCACTCAGCAAATAAAATTTTTGATACGTCACTTTTTTTTGGTGCAGACAGGCAACCATATATTTTACTATCACATGAAAGACAGCAGTCTGCTGCTTTTTGGGGTTTGTTTTTTTAAAGCAATGGGTTTTCTAAAGGCTTTGCACAAATATAAACTAGGTTATTCTATCTACATGCTTCTGAGAATAGTCTTGTTCTTTTCTAAGTCACTTGTTTATTAAATGGCATAGGAATGTCTCAGAAGTCTTGAAGTTCAAAAGGCATAGAAAGATTAGAAAAAGCAACATTTCCTCAAACTGATTTTTCAGTTCATGTAAACTCCATTACTATAATTTTAGCAATTTAAATTAAGACACATTTTGAAAAAATAACAATTCCTTTATTGTTAAAAGCACCTCATTCAGCTCCTCCAACTAGGTGATAGCATGTCTCTTTGTGTAGTTGTTAAATGAAGGCCACAAGGAACTCTTAGGTATACAGAAAAAAACAACTTATCTTTGATAAAAGCCATGTTTCCCAGAAAACTATCCAGTCATGAAGGTAACAATAAATAAGGAATCCACTAATTCCTATGATGGAGTGATCCAAATAGTCATCAACAATATAAATATGTCTGCCATTTAATGTTCTTACTGGATACAAGGAGAAATGTTTTCCCTACAGGGACATAATTGAAGCAGGTTGCCCAGGGCAGTCATGCTCTCCATCCTTGCACGTTTTTAAGACCTGACTGGATAAAGCCCTGAGCAACCTGCTCTGAGCTCCGAGGTGACACTGCTTTGAGTAGGAAGCTGGACTAGTGACCTCCTGAGGAGTCTGAATTATCCTGTGATCTTATGACACTATAATCCCAATATTAATTTGCCTGTCTCCAGTTTCCAGGCATTAGTCTTAATTAGGTCTTTGTGGGATGCTAGGCTTAGCTCTGATGAATTATGTCTCCTTGGAGTGCTCACCCCCTGGCCACCAAGGAACCAGAAAGCAAGATGTGACAGAGCACTTAGCCTCCCTGCTGTGAAACTAAGGCATGAGGCTCTGGCAAATCCAGCCTCCATGGAGTTTCCCACTCCTGGCTTTGCAGCAGGAGATCCCCAGGCTCCCAAGCTGCCTGTTGGTGACCCTTGAGTAAAGCTCTCATCTGCATCACAGAACAGCCTAGGGCCACAGACCTTGGCCTTTCTTTGTTCTCTGCCAGGCAGACTAGCAGAAATACTTTTGACTGAAAAAACAGACCACAATTTCCAGGCTTCCCCTATGCCCAACTGCAAGCAACTGACTGCAAAAATATTTGATTATACTGTTTTATTATTAAAGAAGACAAGACATCAAAGCTAACTCAGGCACAGAATTAAGAATAAGGGACTCTTCAAGACATGATAGGTAATCATACTAATATATGATGTGCTTTCCTATTACAATAGAAATAGTAAGTTTTGAAATTGGGATGGTAGAGTTGTTTTCCACATGGAATAAAATAATACATATCTCAGGTCCATTTGTTAAGAATTACAACAGAATTCAAAATTAGGGATTTTTTTTCAATTAGGAAGCTAGAAAAAATCATAGTAGGAAAAGGGGAAAAAACATGAGAAAAGTTAATATGTTCTCTTTTCTCTGTAACAGACATTCTTTATGGTTTTGGAGACAGCAGTTGGTGTAAGTAAATTAAATTGAGTGTTTAATAAGAATTTTAAGATGTCAGGAAGTCTGGAAAGAGATAAATAAGTCTAGACAAAATATCCCTGTTTAATGTGGTTATTCATGCCACCTATGAAGGATATGACTTGCGGTGACCAAGATTTGTAATCATTTCAGCATGACACAGAGCATCGTTTGAATTGAAGAACTCAGTCATTTGAACTTCAGGGGGTATAATAGTCCCTCTCATAGTGGAAATGTGATTAATGCATTGAAATTAGTTTGAAGAGAGAAAATGTCCTAGTTCCCATTTCTTCTGCAGATTCTTTTTAGGCTTGGACTTTCCCCAATGTATTCAAGAAACTCCACTCAGGAAATGTGAGAAAAATCTGATTACACTTAAAATACATACTGTAGCCAATGCTTTGTACTACTTTGATTACTACTGTGTTAACTTCTGCATTTCCTGCTGACAGTTCAGTAGGGCATTCCATGCAGCTATTACAAGGCAGAGATTTTCAGTATAAATTTTTACATTTCAGTCATGGAGAAGCAAGAAGTAGAAGCTGCTGTACATCATCCAGGATGAGATCAGAAATGCCATAGAAACAGGAAGCTGATATCTGCCAGAAGATATGGATCAAAATAGGATTAGGAAAAACCCTGAGTTAAGTAAATATGAATGATAATTGATTAATCTACTTCTTCCCACCCCATTTCAGTGGTTTTATCAATCATTTCAAAAGAAGAACCATCATTATTTTGGAAATGTTGTGACCCATCAGTGAGATTTTAGGCTCAAGATCATAGTCCCAGGTGACAATGTAGTGCTTACCTGATTGGATCTTTCAAAAAGCAGTGAATGTCTCCAAGGCCAGAATAACAATTCTTGTTCCTCTTCTTCACTTGCAGGTTTTCAAGGTGCATCTCACAATACAAAATGAGAAATATTTGAGGAAGAAAAGCTGGAACATGTAGCTATCATCTGGGGACAATGTTCTGCTCTTAGTCCTCGTAGTCTTTCATCATCTTTTCAAATGCTTTCCAGGATACAGCAGGCAAACTGGATTTTATATAGAAAATGCTGATTCACCTCAAACCAGAGAGCAAATACACCCCTTTTTGCTTTCAGCCAGTGAGTTACCACGGGTATCGCTGAAGAGCTTTGTGCTTCATACAGTGCTACAATACTACACCACTGACACCACAATGCAAATAGCAAATGATAACAGAAGAGCGAGCAGGTACTGAGGGCATGCCATTCAGCCACCAAACCCTACCCACCCTATCCCCCACCCAAAAAAAACCCAAACCCAAACAACCACAAAATCAATATTATGCCCCTAAATGGTAAATTTAAAAGATCACTATTGAAAACCGGAAAAATAATCTTCACTATGTAGTGAATCAGAGCACATTTTGGCCACATGTTAATCCCTGATTAGTTGGTCTTCTAGGTAAAATAAAAACCATGGAAAGCTGATTAAAACAGGAACAAGAATGGTATGTTTCACTTCTCCTACTTTTATATTTCTGATTGGCAACTTAATTAGTTTCTCGTTTTCTAGAACTGAAGGCTACAGCATCTTGAATTCTTTTTGCAGACTTTCTCCTGGTGTGTGAATAATGCTTTTTCATTGCTTGACTTACTTATCAAAGAATTTTCACTGTGGTTGTTTGAAATCTTACTTCTTCAGTCTATCTCTTCAGTATTGTCAGGAGAGATGGCTTTGGCAGCAATCTTAATAAACAAGACAGAAGAGACATCAATAATGGTTTATTCACAGGGCTTTGTTATTAATCAGACTCCTTTTAAAAGCCAATAAATGTTGCCCTGTAGTGGATTTACTCTTGAGGCTTGCAGAGTATCACACATGGCAAAGTACATACAATAAGTAAGGTGACAGGTAGGAGGCAGCACCTTACCTGGATCATATGGAGTCTCAATATGGCATTCAGATTTTATAATTTTTGTAAAGTGCATATTAAGTGCTGATCTGGAACACGTCCCCTTTTATTCAGATGTGACTGCTTCATCTGAAAATCTGCACAAAGCTCCACAGTTATGGTCACAAGAACCACTGAAGACCCAAAACGCAATTTTGACCTCCCCTGCCTCCCACCACTATCACAAAGGGACAGACAAAATTCACAGGTCACAGAGAAACAAAACCAAGAGCACAGCAAAAGTCTGGGAACACAGTAGAATAATGTACAGTTTCAGCATCAGTTCCAACACTGTGCCATGGCCAATGTTTTCCAGTTCAGATCACAGGCTTACAGGGTGCTGAGCAAAAAGCCAGAAAATGAAAATTCACCTGCAAAAGTGACTACTTAAACTAATCAACACTTCAAGAGAAATTTTCTGATGATATATTTTGAGATCCTCTGGATGAAGCTAAGG
>VZTL01050683.1:0-22528 GCA_013400535.1 Scopus umbretta | reverse complement strand
AAAAAAAAAAAAAAGTACATTCTGCTGTCATCTGTCTTGTGGGCTGGGACTCTAGAAGTAGCTAGAAGCTGCTGAAAATTTTAAGCAAGTCAATTATTGAGCTCTCAGCTATTGAAAACATCACTTTGGCAACTCTGAGTAATCTCTGTTTTCCCAAATATTTAATGGGAAGAGATGAGAATGCTCTGAGGCTCACTGCCGATTGCAGCTATTGCAGAGATGAGGGAAGAGGAGGAAACAGCTGTGTCCTCATTTAGACTCGAATCCCACTTTAAAAAAGAAGTGGCTGTTGCAAATAAGAAAACTTTAAAATAACCGAAATGGGCAGCAAAAATATTGCTTGCTCTGTTTTAAGGAGCATCTGGAGCTGTACAAAGGATGAGACAAAATCTCTGACAGTACAAAAATCAGAATTTGCCTTTGGTGCATTAGGAAGCTGTTGGAGGTGGGAGTTGTTGAGCATAGTTTATCAATGCTCTGCTGCTGCTACTTTACCAGCAGTACTTCATCAGGATCTACAGCGGTCACTTTGAGGAGGCAGGGCAGCGCATTTACCCCATTACTGTCCCAGCCCTTGACCCTCCAACCCTTCCCACTTTTGCCCCGCGTGCCGGCGCATCCTTGTACAGTTGTGGGACCATCCTTCAGACACTCCTCTTCCCCAGCCAGGGGCTGCCTTTGGGCCCATGCCAACCACCAGATTCCCCTTATCCTGCTTCTGCCTTTTCTGGTAGAAAGCCTGGAGGGCTATGGCCTTTGCCAGTCCCTGATACTCACACTCAAGCGCAGCTCCTGCTCTTGCCTTGTGTGACCAGCTCTGGAGACTGTGTTCAAGTAGTTTGTGTTCAATGGCACCTTCAAACTTTGCTAGCATAATTTAATTTTCTGTGGTAACTCATCTATGCTGTAATGCAGTGATGAAACTAAAAATGATCTCCTGCTCTTTCTGGAAGGAATTTAGGGTACTGGGGTTAGCTGTACCAACTAGACATGCCCTGGACTTGAAGGCCTCTCTGTAATTGGTGTTTGTGTGATTCAGCCGACATTACTGCTGTACAGATGAGAGGAGAGGAGGTGTTATGCCTGAGGTACTTGCCATGTTATAGTAGTGTCACCCTTATATAGACTCCAGCTGATCCCAACTGAAATAACAAGGGATGCAGCAACCAGAATTTTTGCTGTAGAGGAGTTATTTGAGGAGCTCTTGAATCAAGAGCTTGTGCAAACAAGGATGCCTGATCTTGTGGTTTTTTTTTTTTAGCCTTTTTTCTCTTTACTCACCCCTCTTCTTCTAAGAAGGCTTTTTGCCTTAGTCCTTTCTCCGTTCTTGCAGGCCCCTAAATCCTCATATAATCAATCCGTATTTTCTCAACATCCTCGTGTCTCTTCCTATTGTTCTTGTAAGATAGTTCTCTACTTTTTAATACATGATCCTAAGAGAGTTTATACGTTTCAAGAATAACATCCTCTTGGTATTTTCTCTTCTGCCTTCTATGCTTCTGTGGTCTGATTCTTCCTTTGCTGGATTTTGGGCTTTTGGTATTTACACAGCCTGTCCAGTCTCATTACCTCCTTTTTCCCTGACAAGAAATTACTGGCATATGTGTGAGCAGCATACCTTCCCTCCCTTGCTGAAGCATAAGCTGTCTGCCTGCCACTGGGGGGAATTTTGCTCTACAAAAATGAATTGACTGCAGTCTTCCCAAGGGATGCTTGCCTAGCGCTTTTCAAGATAAAGCAATCGTTGTGTTTGCCTTTCCCTTTTGTAATCTTGGAGACTGTCCATCCTAGGAGTTTTCATATAAAGATGTACCTCTTGGAGAGAGTATCTGTACTCCACAGACACTCTTTTTAGACCGCAAGAGCTTTCTGCTATTTAAGTTCTTTGATGTGACAGGTGGTCCTATACGGGCAGTCGCCTATTGATTCTCTGGATGCTACAAGTCCTCGCCACTGTCCACAGAGAGCACTGAGCTGTGCCACATGTTTCTCTTTGCAGAAGAGGTTCAGCCACAGAGGATGAAAAAGTGCAGGGAAGCGGCTGAGATGCCTGTAGCTTGCTCTGCGTAGGTCTTCAGGGTGGGTCTGTCTGACTTACGCAGATGCTAAAGGTGCAATGTAGGAACCTACCATGGGTGTTTTGATCAAAATTCTACTTCTTTGGTATGTGCACACAGTCTTTCTGTATCGTAAATGTTGCTGTGCCTTCAGTAACAGTTCCAGTTCGCTAAGCCCATTGGGATTAGTCAAGGTGGGAGCCCCTTTGCAGCTGGTGAGCATCGATTCAGGCTGGTAGACCACCCTTATAGATATAACTACATAAAATATAGTCTGGTAAAGTGAATAAAAAGGTGCAAATGCTGGTTTTGGTTAGCTACTACTAGGCAAAGAACAGCTTCAACTTTTTCTACCCATCAGAAAGAATTTGGGTATGCTTTTCATTTTAAAAAATATTGCCATAGCTCAAAACAGGAGTTACATCTGGGATGTGAAATTCTGCAATTCCTGTGAATTGTTGAAGAGTGCATTTCCATACATTAGTAGTATTGAAAATTGTTAGCACAGAGCTTTTGTTAACTGAGATAAACCAAAATTGTGGTTCACAGAGCAATAGGATCATGGGATTATTAAAATTGGAAGGGAGCTCAGGAAGTACCTAGTCCAAACTGCTCCATGCAGGGTCAGCTATGAGATCAGACCAGGCTGCTCAGAGCTTCATCCAGTCTGGTCTTGAAAATCTCAAAGAATGGAGACTGCGCAGCCACTCCAGGAAACCTGCTTCACTGCTGACTGTCTTCGTGGAGAAAAAGTTTCTTCCTAGATCGGCTCTAAACCTCTCTTGTTTCAGCTTATGCCCTCTCTCTCATCTTCCTGCAACTCGCCACTGTGAAGAGCTGGGCTCCATCTTCTTCTTGGCCACCTCCTAGGTATCAGAAGGCTGCTACCAGGTGTCCCCAAAGCCCTCTCTTCCCCAGGCCGAACAAGCCGCATCCCTCTGCCTCCCCTCACCAGGCAACTGCTCCAGTTCCCTCACCCCCTTGGTGGCCCTCTGCTGCACTTGCTCAAGCTTAACAACATCTTTCCTGTATTGGGGGACCCAAAATTGAACCAGTACACACAGTCTAAAGTTTCCTCCCCTATGAAGTCCAAGTCTGTAATGCTTTCTTCTTTAGACTAGCCTTATAATGTCCCTTTCCTACAATATTCTTTTGTGTGCGCTTGACTCTGTGAGGTGGCAAGGCACGCCTGAGACTGAGGGCTGCAGATTTTAACGCCTTCCCTGTACCCACTGTGCAATGTACTCTGACATCTCTGTGAGATGTGAACTCGGACATTGCTCTGACCATGTGGCTATGCTGTTTCTGGGAACGAAAAAGCCCCTTTGATAAGTATCCTTGCGCTGTGCTTGCACCACTGGCAAAGTGGAAAGGGCAAAAGAAAGAGATGCTGGTTTGGCTCTGGCTGGAAGCTCTGCTCTCCTCCTGCCCTTCTGGCTGAATGCAGGGAGTATGCACCCAGTCCAGGAGGGTGTCCAGAGCCCACAGCAGAGCTGCAATCCATATTAACCATTTCCCTGTGACCTGGGGTGGCCAGTGCAGCCATTTATTTAGATAATCGAGAGCTGACTACACGACACACAGGAACTATCGTATTGGTGGTGAAACCAAACATCCCTTCAACCCTACACATTCTCTATTAAAAAAGTAATTGTCTTCTATCTCAGAGGAAAAGAAATGGATGTTATTTAAAATGCTTAAACTGTGGTCATTTTACTGAAAAATCGGAGTTTATTGCTTCCATATGCCTAGGACCACCAGGTGGCAATATAAGAAAAAAGATAAGCGCGCGTCTCCAGCACCTGCCATGTATAACCAAACATTCAAAATAAATTACGGATATATTCAAAGACAGGTATTTGGTCTCCTCTGAGTTGTTTAAATGCAGTGTTTCAGTGATAAGCATTTCTCATCATGAAATGCTGATTCTGAAAGCATTCTTTCTTCTGTTTTGGTCCCGTAGTTGAGAATCTCTCTATACAACTTCAGAAAATGATGACCACCTCTTAATTACACAAGGTCTTATTGTCTGTTATATACATTCTCCCTCACCCCAACATCTCCATCTGAAGAAGATATAAAAAAAAATTGTAATTTTCTTACTTTACTTTGTTGAAGTTGTCATATTGTCACCATATTGTCATCATATTGTCCTATGGTGAAACTCTCCCAAACTCCAGTGGCTTATGTTCCAGGAACATCTTAAACCAGAGGAAGCGTCCTTGTGCCTATTAACTACTGATTAATTTCTTTTTCCTTCCATGGGTTTGTCCAATTACTTTTTGAATCCATGCAAACCTGTAATTCACCCAGTGATTAGTGGGGAAAGAATTCCCCAGGTTAACCCTCTGCCAATAAGAAGATGCATCTCATGTTTGTTTGGAACACTTAATGCCTGCTTGTTATTGTACTAGAAAAGAAAAGGATTAGTTGTTTTTCTCTGTCTCCATGTCATTCCTGATTTTATAGACTTCTAGCATATTCCTCACGCATGGATTTATTTTCCAGTCTGAAGAGTCCTGCTGTAGTTAAGTGTTCCTTTTATGGCAGCTGTACTTTTCCTTTCATCAAACTTACCGCCTCTTCCCCAGCACTACAGTATTTCTACCAATAAAGAAGTATTTATTACTCTTTTTGCACCTTTTCATTTATTAATGTTTGTCTGGGAGTGCCTAGTAAACCAAACTGCTTATTTCCAGTAGTGGCAATTTTTCTGTTTTGTTTTGAAACAAGTCAAAACTTTCTTCTTTGAAGCATTTAAGGCACACGATGTGGATTTAATGCTGTCTTTTGGGTATTTGTGACAGAGTGCAGCTTCTTGCCTTTGGACTGTTTTATTCTTTCCTCATTTAAGTCATAAATTGATTTTTTTAATATCGTTCTGGTCTGTAGTGACAAGTGTCCGGGGCCTCAGAATCACCGCGTGGTGTGGAACGGTTAGCACTTGCTGTTAAAGGATAGATCTGATCCTAAAATAACAGGGTAGCTGCAACCCAAGACTGAAGGTACTGGCAGCATATGTTTGAGAAGTCTGCGCAGCAGCTGATATTATGCCTCCTGCGTCTTTGCAGCTCTGTCAAAGATTCAGTCAAGTCATGGTGGTGAGAATTTCCTTTATTGACTCAGTAAAAATAGAGGAGGCTGGGGAGTGACCTCTGTGATTCACCGAGAGCCGTTCCAGTCACATCAGGAGAGGGGTTTTCACACCATGTAGAAGGCCTCCCAATAGACGTGACAGATGCTGGAAACCTTTTCCAGTTGACCTTGCCAACAAAATTAGTGGAGAGGAAAAAGACTCCATAGGATTTTACAGATTTAAAGACAAATGAATCATTGATTTTTTTAAGTCCAGAGGAAAGTGCTGTAGCTGTTCAACTTGTGCTTTTGCATAACAGAGGAGGGAATTATTGTACCCTGCTGAGTTACTGAGCAGTGCAGTGGCTTGTGGGTTTTTTTCCATGGCAGCACTCTGTTAGCCAGGAAGATCTTTTAAAAAGCAAATTAAGTTTGAACCATCTTGCTCCTCCATAACTCACTCACTATAATGTGGCCACAGGAGGTTCTCCAAAAGCAGGGAAGGGCTTGCAAGATTGTGCTGTTGATCTCAGAGACTTGTTCTGTTATGGTGGTGTTGGGGTTGACTGTTCATCATCTATAAGACACCAAAATGTGGTCTACTAACCATTAAGAGAAGTTATATAAAAAAGGCAGTACCTACTTGTCTCCACGTGTCTTGAGGAAGCAAATGAAAGTTTGGTTTTGATTTGCCTCTAAGAGGAAAACAATTTTAGAAAATCATTGCCCAGAGTTGTCCCTATCCCTCCTCTCTGATGGCTGATTGATTCAGGGTGAGAAGTGGTATCCCAGACACGGGTAAAGAGCCAGCCCAAACCAGGCAAAAATGCCTGATTTCAGCCCAAGCACAGCTTCACTGTGGCAGAACCACAACAAATGAAGATGTTGCAGAGTTTTGAGATTTGTCTAAAGGCTCAGCGGCTGCAAACACCCCTCCCTGCCTGGGAGCAGACCGTACTCTGCTGTGGCAATGACGATGATGTGTGTGTGGAGTCTGTTCTGCACCTTGCGCTTCTGCGTAGGTGTGGGAGAAAGGTAAACACGTATGCTTTTGAAGAAGTTCTTGTGTCCCTGTTTTCTTCTAAAGGTGCCGTATGTGCTCTCTGAGTCACTGGGATGTAGTTTACCCTGTGAGAGGAGTAGCTCTTGACAGCGCTGCTGGTGCAGACTCAGAGGTTAATGTGGAGGTTGATGTGCTTTTGCATCTGCGATTCAGATTCTGCACCATCCCCTCAGCTAGCGGTGGTGACAACCCTGGTCTTCCTACAGCTGGGCTGCAGGGGCTGGAAGTCATTCTTGTTTGGGGTCTTTTCCTTACAGATGTCTTCCCACCTTGTACTGCAGCTCCTCACTTGCCATTCTGACTGGTGGAAACCCTTTTTTAGGCATGTACAATATTTTGTCAACAGGGTGGCATCTGAAACTGGCCAGAGTTATGACTTTGACTGTGATGCCATTCCCATGTTTGAATCTCAGAGCAGTTTGATATGTCTCATGGCAGTGTGTCTGCAGATGATCAGTTCACCTCAGCTCCAGAAAGCACACCATGTCCCAGGCAGACGTTCTCTTTTTTTGTCATCAGCTGTTGGCTAATATAAACAATATTCACTTCCCAAGTGGCACAGATATGCAAATGAACGTTTCATAGGATAACGGCCATATGAAACTTTGCTAGCAGGCATTTGCAACATGTGGAGGCATGTTGGTGCCAGATGCTTGCAGGGTTTTGGCTGTTCTGTTCTGTTTTCCAGTAGGATAGTCAGTACCAGGCTATTTTGGGAGATCCACTCTGGGCCCAGATCAATGATCAGTGCTTCTTTAAAAGCATCAGGCAATAGCACTCTCCAGGTTGCCGCAGGATTAGCTGGCCCCTACACAGTGTCATTGTTTCCTAAAGCCCTTGACTTGTCTTGCTGCTATGAAGTCTTTCTGAAACATCAAAGCAATGTCATGTTGCAACATCTCTGAAATATGATAGTCTTTCATGACACAAACAGAATAATGTATTGTCTTAGTGAAACCTTCTGGGGAATCGTGGTGATGGGACGAGCAGAGCTGTAACAAAATCATCATTCTTTTGTCTTTTCAAACTAGGATAAAAACTTGTTTGACTGTATATAGTCTTTTATGATGAGGTAAAAGCCAGTCATACTGGTACATGTGGAACTGTACAATTTTTGCTTCTTTGTGAGGTTAAAAGACTGCCTAATATATTGAGGTCTGTTGCCTTATCAGATACAGGAAAACATCAATCTGCTTTCCCTTTTGCTTCTTCGAGGCTTAAACCTCACCTAAAGTAGCTGAATTCATCTTATATCTTGGCCAGCAGCAGCTGTACAAATGAGGTGTTCTGGGGCTGGCAACCAAGCCAAACTCACAGCCTTTGCTTGCATTCAAGTCACCCTTGCATTCAAGGTCCCACCCTAACTGTGGAAATGGAGCACTTCCACATCCATCCCACCCACTAAATGTTGAGGGGCAGAACGAGACAGCTCATTGCTTTGGGAGACCAGAAATTTGGAAATGCATCCAAAGCCTGTTGCACAGAACCTTTCCCTAGTGCCCAGTAGTGTGTATTGGGAGGCAAAAGCTGTTGCTACTGCAGTGCACTGTGGTCCTTATGGACTTCCTTGGAGGGGGAACGCTGCCCAAGACATCTCCGACTTTCAGCAAGTTTGTTGTCAGGAGGACAGGTACAGTGCTTCTCATGAAGAGTCTTACTATTTGAGAGGCCAGAAATAAGTTGTTTTGGATTTCGCCTTGGCATTTTGCTCTGAGCACAATGGAATTAAAAGAGGCAGCAGGGGAGACGAAATATGTTGTTGGTGACACAGTGCTTTTCAGTGTCCAAAGCTATCTGGAGCTTTGGACTCTTCATTCTGTTCACCATAGAGCTAAGGCTTACAGGCTAAGGCTGACAAAAATTTTTTCTATGTAAAGAAGAGACCTGTGCTACATCACCGTCTCACTGGGAAGATTCCTGTCCTAACGCTTCTGCCCATGGAGCTGGAGAAACAGTGCTTTGCCTGTTTTTATGTGGGATTGTTAGGGGCAAAGAAGAAGCCTGAGTGATCTCTCCCCTTGTCCTGGTTTCAGCTTAATTCATAGTTAATATTCTTCCTAGTAGCTGCTATAGTGCTATGGTTTGGATTTAGGATGGGAAATGATGCTGATAACACACTGATGGTTTAGTTGTTGCTCAGCAGTGCTTACACTAGTCAAGGACTTTTCAGCTTCCCATGCTCTGCCAGGGGCACCAGAAGCTGGGAGGGGGCACAGCCAGGACAGCTGACCCAACCTGGCCACAGGGCTATTCCATACCATATGGCGTCACGCTCAGTATAGAAACTGGGGGGAGTTGGCTGGGGGCAGCGATTGCTGCTTGGGGCCTGACTGGGCATTGGTCAGCGGGGGGTGAGCAATTGCGTTGTGCATCACTTGTTTCATATATTCATTTATCATTATTATTGTTATTATTATTATCTCTTTCTCTGCTATCCTATTAAGCTGCCCTTATCTCAGCCCATGGATTTTACTTTCTTTTTTCCCGATTCTCTTCCCCCATCCCACCAGGCAGGGAGGGTGAGGAAACAGCTGTGTGGTGCTTAGTTGCCGACTGGGATTAAACCACAACACCCCTCCCTAATCCACCTGTGTGTCCTGCTGTTGGGCCGCCAGCCTGCTACTGCTTGTCCAACAGCTGAGTCCTTCATAAGCGTGCTGCTAACACCAGCTCTTTTTGTGATTACTGTTACCCATTCATGCCTCGCAGTGCTGCTTTTCACTAGATCATGTTTGCTCTGTAGACATCCATTTTAAATAGACCAGAGCAGACTGAATGTTTGAAGGGCCTTTACCTGCATTTCTGACAATGCATGCAATTATTCCAGTGCCAGCATGACTGTTTTTTTTTGCCAAATGCTGATCTGATTTATCTCTACATTAGCCTGAAAAGCAGTATAGCTAATGACAGTCAGCTCCAACATCTTTTCATCATTGCCTATTATTGTCCTGAACCAGATTATTTTTCTATTTTCTTTGTTAAAAATGTAGAAGGGGAAGAAGAGGTTGTTTTAATGATCAATATTGGACTACTGAGAATAGCCAGAATTCAATCTGCCATCAGGAAGGCAGAACTACAGCCTTCGTTTTTGGTAGTGACTCACTACGTAAATTAAGCAAGGTGGTCCCCAAGGCTTAGACTTTTCATGTACTCTGCATCATGTTAGAGATATTAAAATATTAACAAACTTTGATCCCAGTGCAGCTGGATGCTCGCTCAGCTCTGTTTCCAAGCTAGAACACATTCTGTCTTTGGAGTCTGTAGTAAACTTCAGACAACTTAGCCTGAAAGCCAGAGCATCACCATTCAGCAGCATCTAAACTCCCTCTTCAATTATTTAAAAACCAGTCTGAGAACCTCTTTGGAGTCGTGTTACAGATATTTGTTGGTACTACAGTTTTTCATTAAAAGACACATCTCTCTGGCCATCACCAGTTTTTGTGAATGAGATCATTACCATTTCTATGCAGCAATCCCACCACTTCATTCTCTGTAACACCTTGAAACTATCAATGTCCTTCTTGTGTTTATGCCACAAGAATGAGACCTTAAATACCTTAAAGGCATTACTAAGTAGCTAGTGGTTCTCACACATAAAACCCGCTGAGATCAAGTTTCAGGAAACTAAAAAGAAGAGGTGGTTGAAGGAATACAGCTTTTTCTTTTCCTGAATATTTCCACAAGAGCATTAGGTACTGGCCAGCTACCAAAACTTTCCTCTTTCTCCCACACACTTCTCCTTTTCAGCCTTCCTTTCAGGGACCTCGGTGGTGGCTGCAGTGAGGAAGCGCCTCGGCGAGGAAGACAAATTAAATCACTGCCAGCTCTGCCTCCTGCACCGAGCTGCCAGTTCAGCACTGACGGTGTTTTCTTCACAGGCTCCCGCAGCTTCATTGCATAAGGCTGTCATCCCAACCAAATCTGGAGGGCCCAGAGAAAATTGGCTGCTTGCAATAGCAGCAGTCTTAGCGTTGCTATTACCTGACAAGTGGGTAGTGAAAAGCTAGGAAGCAAAGGGAAGGGTACTGGCCTGTGTTCCTTTATTTTTTTTTTTATCTTCCCCTTCTCATCTCCCCACTCAAGGCTGATTGAGCTGTGCCTAAGCAAGTTCGGAGTATTTCCAAAACTTACTTCATTTTGAAAAGGTCTTCTGAAAATTTTCTGCCGGTTACGGCCGTGTGAAATCACACATCAGAAAGAGCCCCGGTGCTGCAAAATGACATGCCCATCATCTCTACAATTCTCTCTCTGAATGTCTTCCAGCATTTCTCCTTTAAACTTCAGCAACACCCTCGCCCAGTTTTAATTGTTGCTTCTCTTTGATCTTTGCACAGCAAATAGTTTTCAGACACCTTCACCAGAGGAAGCTGAAGCACCACCAGTGGTGGAGAAGAGGCTGAGGAATAAGCGCACATCTGGGACAGGCACTTAGGACGAAATAGCTCCCGATGGTGTCTGGGGGTCCTCAAGTGACCAGTAGCTCTGGACTTATACTTCCTTCTGAGGGGCAGCTATTTTCACTCACTGGTGTGAATTTCCAGATCATCAGACAGACATTGAGAAGCCCTTCTCACTATGGACTGGCTGTGAATTGAATGAAAATGAAACAATAATCAAAATAGGCAATTCTGAATCTTTTGTTGTTGATGGCAGTCAGGTTATTAGCAAGTGGCTTTGGTGACCCTGAGATTGAGAGCCACTGAAGCTGGCATGATAATTAAGGAGGGATGGAGATGTAGAGGATAACACATGCAGACCTCCGGTGGGCTGAATTGAATACAGATCACAACTTTGCTTTATTTGCCTTTTTTTCCATCAGAAATTTTCATCATGTCACTAAACTTCTGTTCCTCAGTTTCCCTCAGGCAATGTCCCTATTCCTCCAACAAATTTCGGCTTCAGTAGAGGGACTAGCTGATTGCAATTTCAAAACACTTTATGTATTTATTTTCTAAGTGATTACAAGGTGCTGTATTTAAAAATTATGACTTCCTTGCTGTTGGTCTTACAAACAGGCTTGATTGTGTTCACAGAGGACACCTCCTACCTGCAGAGGGATGAACAAGCAAGTTAAAACTGTCTGAACAAACCAAGTAACATTAATTAAAATATAAAAGAGAGCTTAGCAATTCAGCTAGGAAAAAGCACCTGAAAGAATAAAATTGCTTCCTTGCTGGTTAAGCAGCTAGTCTCCATTTGATTCCCAGCCCTGTGAAAAAGTGCATTTTCCAGCCTGGCTTGGTTTTATTAGTAGCTAAAATCTAAGACTGATCACAAAAAGGTATGCAACAACGTCACGTTCCCGTCACAGGGTGAGTAGTGCTAACGGCAGCAGGTTAATGAAAACAAAGGGGCTGCAGTTCATTTGGCTGAGGCTGGCAGCACAGTTTGCTACATACACACAGTAATTTGCTCACAAGGGCTCTCGAGGTGTGGGATAACCCCGGAAAGGGCCAGGTATACATGCCCAATGGACAAGCGGTACGTGGAGCGCGTCAGGCATTTAAATGCAGCACCGGGCCGATTAGGAAAGGGATATAGCTGCAATGCAGAACATGCATAAGGAAAGCTGTGGCTCAGGTGCTCAGGAGTCTGGCTGCGAGGATGCCAACCACCACTTGTCCGTGTTTGGCCAAAAATATACCTGCCCATCTGCCACCTACCTAGGTGAAGAAAATCTGAGGATGATTTGGGTACTGAGCTGAAATCAGCAGGTCTGAGGATCCCTGGCTATGGGGGGAGACAGACCGCAAAGCAAAACCAACAGATGTAACTGCAACAAAACCTAACGCGTGGCTTAAGCATCTTCCCCAGGCTTGGCTTTTCACAGTACTTTCTCCACAGGGCCCCTTTCTCTGGTGAAGTCGAGCTGCCTCTGCTCCCCTGGAGATGGCAAGCGTCTGTGGGTTAATGAGTTGCACCTGCTGCTGAAATCAAGCTGTAATTATCCTGCATTTCTATGCAGAGTTGGGTTACCTGGCTGCAGTGTGGCTGTGGAGGTGGTGTTTCCCTGGGGAGGCTCTGGAGGTTGCTGTGGGCTTTGAAGGAGGAAAAGTCTTGTTTATCCACTGGGAAAAGCTACCAGAGGGCATGTGAAAATGTATGTGTTTATTAGGAGTACAGAACACGTGTAGGGTGTTCTTGCTGAATGTTTTTTTGTGCCTAAGTGTTGACTAGAAAGTCACTTGTGCATCTAAGAAATGCAATTGAAACTGTGAAATGGGATTTTTGAAAAGAACTGAATTTGGAAAGCAATGAATTTGGGCAATTCAGTGATTTTGAGAATGGCAGGAGTGGACAGAAGGAATACATCTTGGCACTGCTATCTTATTTGTTCTGGAACTAGGATAGGTGTTTAAAGTCCCTTCCTAATATAGGGGGACAGACAGCAAAGATAACAGAAATTGGTATAGAAGTGCAGTAGTAAATAATTTGAAAACCAATATAGTGTACCTTTCTAGAACATCTTTTATGCAAATAGTGGCCCAAGCTGTTTAAAAAACCTCAATATAACTGCAAAATTAAGTGACAAAGAAAGTTTACTGCTAGCAGAGTGTCCTATTTTTGGCTTAAAAGTTGATGCACCCTAATTGCTGCTGCTGTGTAAGTGTTTAAGTTGTCCTTCAAAAACAGCAGATGAATGAGCATTTCTGGAAACACTGTTAACTACCTGTTTCATAACCTCAGTGGTCAGCTTCTTTCCTCAATTAATGCTTTTGTAGGAAAATAAAAAAAATGTTTCCATTTGGAGGATGAAACAAGTACATGGATTTTGTTTGACTTAAACATATGTATTTGGTGTGTGCTCTCAAGTTCCTAGTAGCCAATGTTAGACATGAAGCTGAAGTCCTGTGCATGCAGGGTGAAAAGCACTGGCTGCGTTTCCACACTGCTCAGGAGAAGTTGTCTTTGCTTCTCTTGTGTTTAGAGAGGGGAGAAATTGTCCTGGATCCCAGCCTGGGGGGAAGGGGTAAGGAAAGGGAAAGAAACCTGCCTGTTGTAGGGCCAGCTGGTGATGAAAGAGAGGAGTCATAGGATCAGCTTGGCACGGGCACTTCTAAGTGAAGGGTGGAGGCTGGTGGGGAACTGGCTGTGATCTTCTCTAAAACCCTCCATTCATGGTGGGACTGGAGCTCATAGAAATCAGCTCAAGGTAAGGCTTTAAAATACTTGAATCTGACCGCAGCAGGTTGGCATGACGCCGAGCACAGGATCCCTGTCCAGCAGCGTGAGGGGGGCAGAAGCAGCGTGGTGAGGGATCAGGTCTAGGACTGGAAAATGCAGCCTTTACTTTTCAAAACAAGGGTTTCCTGATAAAATTTTGTTCTATGTAATGTAAATCCTTTACCTGAGGGTAAGCACTGATGGTTATTATGGATGTACTGAGTTTAACCATCAGCTGATCTTGGCGATGCCAGTAGTATCCCTGTTGCTTTCCTGCCCATGCTGTTGTGCAAGCACACAGTTAAACAGAAGTATGGATGCTATGTGGAGCTGCTGTGCTATTAGCATTTTCCCCTTCCTCAGCAGTGCTTCTTGGCAATGAAATTGTCTTGCTCCTCGACAGCAAAATCGATCAGCAGGTTCCTCTGGGGTCTCATCACCACCTTGCTGCTTACACTACATAAACCAATTTTTAATATTCTTACTTCTTTATTCTGTTTTGCTGCATTATGTAACAATTCTGGTCAGTATTAAAAAAGAAGAAGTAAGGAAGATGCTTTTACAGAGCACCTAGACAGCTACAGAATCACCTGTGAGCCCACTTCCCCTCTGATCAGCTAAGCCACAGTAAAAGTCCTTGATAATCAGTGTGAAATCACATCAGGATTATCATCCAGGTGGAAAACCTATGTCCATTTTGGCTGAAATAAGTGTTTTCCTGAAAGACGGTAGAAAAGCAGATTAGAATTCTGTGTCTGAATCACTTTACAACAAATTAATTGTTTTGTTTTTCTTTAAAAACATATAAACAGTTGAAGTACACTGGGAATCTTGCTTCTGCAATCTGTTGTCAGGGATCAGAGCTGGCAATGGCTGTACCTTTGCTACGAGTGAATGAGAAACATAGCGGTTAAATTTTATTTGGGTCACTTGTAACATTTCATTTTCACAGCCAGTTTGGTTGGCAGAATATTTGATTATATATTTTTTGCATAATGAAGCAATGGAAATCCACAGCAGTCCTCCTCAATAAAAGGCAGTGGGATGATACATATTTAAAAAGTCTGCATGGACTCTCCTGTAAGCTTGAGGCTTGGGAAGGGAGGCTTTTTCTCCTGTCAAATCCACCAGAGTGGAGCTAGGCATTTTCAAAATGGTAACAGCCCTCTAAGGAAGAAGAGAGATGTAAGCTACAGTGACGTGAGGGAGGCAGAAAAAACCACCCCACCCTAAAATGCAAGCGTGTAAAGGTATGTGAGAGCCGGTCCTCTGAAACAAAGGCCAGGCAGGATCCAGACTCCTTTGCTGGTGGAATAAGAATGGATTCACATCTCATTTGTGCGATCCCCTGGGGCAGGAATCAGAGCTAAACAAAGGCATCTTCTGCACTACCAACAGAATCACCAGTATTTTACATAACAGCTAAGTTTTACTCTTTGGTAGACCTGCAGTACAGAAGACTTGACTGCACCGTACCACCAGCCCACGGCCTCATTGGTCTGGGCTGGGCAACTCCTGCAAAATGCAGCACCCGAAGCCGGCATGCCTCGGCGGCCGTGGTCAACTGCCAGCAGTGGCCAAAAGCATCTCGCTTGGCTTTCTGAGTCTTCAGGGTGGGGGGAAGCAGAAAACAAGCAGGTTACATAAATTCACAACAAAATGAGTATACTGAAATTGCAGCACTTCTATTTCTTCCTTCTGAGCGTGGGCATAAAAAAAAAACATTTTCAGTAGGCAGGGAGTGGGTGCGTGAGAGAGCGGAGTGTTTGCTCCCCATTCCCACCATCTGGAAAAGGGTGGACATTTAGTAGGCATGGTGGTGTTGGGTTGATGGTTGGACTAGATGATCTCAGAGGTCTTTTCCAACGTTAATGATTCTGTGATTTCAGGGGAAAGGATCCTGACAGCAGAGTTCATCTTCGATTAGCACAGCATAGAGAAGTCACCCATTCAGTTGCCCAGTGTTAAGTGACTGCAGAATATGTTACGGAAGGAATAGACAAAATGAGTATTACCAAGTCACCAGGACTGGAAGATACTCATGCAAGTCTCCTCAAGGAGAATGTAAGGATGCAAGAGCTGATCTGCATGCAGTAGCGTGCAACCTCTTGTCTAAAACCAGTTTGCTGTTATAAGGCTGTTACAAGCATGATGCCAGTTTTTTAAAAACCTTTCCAGGGGAGAGAGGGGAAACTGCAGGCTGGTAAATTTGACACTTGTGCTGGGAAAACTAGTAGGAATTATAAAAGTAAGAGAATTACTGGACAGACACTAAAAATGACAAATGGAAATGTTAGTGTGACTTTGTGCCCAAGTCCCATCTCATAAATATTCCCTGAAGGTGGGTAAGGCAGAGCTGCTCAGTATAATCCTCTTGGATTTCCTAAAGACTTGTGAGGACCTGGGTTACCTGGGACTAAGGATATCTTCACCTCTGTTTGCCCCAAACAGTTGGTAAGAGATGGTGGGGCTGATGTGAGGGTGCAGCAGTAAAGAAGAGACCGTGCACAGGTGTGAGTGGTAGGGTGCGGGGAGGAAGGTGTAGCAGAGTGGGGACAGGCACTGAGAGGGAATAATTCAGGCAAAAGGGCAAGGAAAGAAAATCTGAAAGGGAAAAATGGATGTGGGGAGGCAGCTGCGTACTGACTTTTTTGTTTCTAATTAAGAGAAACTGAAAATGCAGGGGGGCAGCAGGAGTGGCAGTGACAGAGGCAGCCAGCAGAGTCAGCTGGGGGCAACGTGCAGGTGTCATGCTGCAGGACACGGTCCCCTGAAGCGGCTCAACCAAGTACCCTTGGCACAGCAGAGGCCATTATCTCCAGAGGGAGGATGCTGGTTCCCAGTGGAAGGATGAGAGGCAATGGGCACAAACTGAGATATGGGAAATTCTGTTTATACATCAGAAAAATCTTCTTTATATTGAAGGTGGTCAAACACGGACACAGGAGGACCCAGGGAGGTTATGGAGTCTCCTTCCTAGATGATACTCAAAAGCAATCTGGACAGGGACCTAGGCAACTGGCTCTAAGTGGCCCTGCTTGAGCAGGGGGGGGTTGGACTAGATGACCTCCAGAGGTCCCTTCGCACCTCAGCTATTGTGTGAAGATGAGGATGGGGCTACTATCTGCTTGTGGAGGAGCAATGGGAAAAGGATAGCGGTGGCAAGGGTAGAACCCTGCTTTTTCTCCATTTAAGTCCTTTTTTAGGAGGCAGGACAGAGAAACCAGGGACAGTGAGTCCGCTCTCTGCTGGCATGAGCAAGTTTCACTGTAGTGAGACCTGTGGAGTCCTTTGCTTTACATGTCTGTGGCTTAATGATGGGTGAAGGAAGGGACAGGCGGTGGCAATGACTGTGACGGTGACGATGAAGGACAATGGGAAGTCAGAGGTGGCTGTAATGGAGATGGGGTTACCTCAGTCCCAGTGCTGAGGGGACTGGTGGGGAAGGAGGTGCAGAAGCCTTGCTGCTGCAACAGCAGCTCCCACCCACAGAAACGGAGTGGGGTGCTGGCCCTGCCCCACTGAGAGACCAGGTCCTGGGAGAGGCAGGTGGCAGGCTGGCACCCTGAGGCCATTCATAAATTGTTATTTCTGAGATAGAGATCTCAAAATCTGCATGTTCTTGTGAGCATTTTCATTTATTCAGACACCCAGCAGGAACCTGTCCCCTTCCAGTTTGGGCTTGGATGGGGAACTGGTGTCTAATACAACAGTTGGTCAAAGGGGTAACAAAAGGTCTAAAAATAAATCCTTCTCTTAGACAAAGAGAGATGAGGGAGGAGATGGAGAGAGCCTGCAGATGTCCTGGATGGGGAAGGTGGAAACCATGTCTGGCTAGTCTATACAGCTTCACCAGGTGTCAGCACAGGCAGGGTGTGGGTCAGAAACTTAATAGAGCTGACCTTAGCAGTTTTCCTTTACACAAGGGTAGAAGAATGTGTCTGTGTTATGTGTGAGGTGATCATGAGAGAAGCCACTTTGGTGGGGCCTCTTTTTGGTGAGGAAGGGAAACTGGACCTGGGTATGTCGTCCTCCCACAGCTGGGAGGGCTACATGGGCATGGAGGGAAAGCTAAACACATGAACAGTAATCTGTCCCTTTTCACTCCTTGCAGAGTCCAAATCCTTTCTGGATATCACCTCTCCCCTCTGTCCTGGAGTCTTTGCCTAGGAGGCTTGGGGCTGTTTGGCACAGAGACTGCAGAGGTCTTTGTCTCCTGTTCAAGTCACTTCTTGGCTAGGTTGTACCCAGTGTGCCTGGCGGTGGGCTACGGTCCAGTGCTGTTTTAGTCAGTGACAGCAACTTGCTTGCCTGGGAGAAGCAGCCGCAGGAAAAGAAGTCTCTAAGAGCGATCTTTTCTATTTTAAAAGGAAGAGAGTTTGCACTCAGAGTCTCTGTGGCTTTCACAAGAAGCATAGTAAAACCCATCTAAGGAACCATCTGGGACTGCTGTCAGTGGTGGTCCAGCAAGGCAGAGCAGCAGATATAAGTTAGAGTGCAAGACTTGTAGCACATGCGTTTCATAATAATAGCAACAGGTGTGGCCAAAGTAATCCTAGCTAGCAATGGACAGATGAGTCAGATCATCAAGATTAGCAGCCTGGAGCACCAACTGTGATAAAGCTTCCTTACCTAGCTGGGAAAAGCAATATTTCCTTTGTGCAACAGGTTCATTTGTCCCTTACGTGGATTTCTTCATACTTAGGCATTAAAGTGAGAGTGTGATAGAACCAGGAGGAGGGCTGAAGGAGGACATGGTCAAGGCTCTTACTGCTGTCCTCTAAGATGCGAATGTTCTGGGCTTTAAGACTGATTCAGGTTTTCTGTACTGATGTGTTGTCTTCCCTGTTCTCCCTTTCTGATTGTTTAAAGCTCATTTATATAATGCCGCTTCTGCATTCAGCTTGTTCTTGAGCCCTGAGAAAGTACAACTTAATTTCCAAATTTCTAGGTGGGAGCTTTCAGTGAAGATCTCTCAGAATTGAACCAGCCCTATTTCTGCCAATCAGTACCCAACACAAGAGTGTTAGACTTTCTAAAAATCACTAGTTACCTTGTTTTTTCCAAATGTGCTGTTTTTTTTCTTGCATGAATGAGCCTATCAGTTAAATTATGATTAAGCCCATGTTCTGCATTACATATTGACCTTGAGTTCATTTCTTGTTGTTGCAAATTGAAGTACTCCAGAAAGTGGTCAAAGTTCTCAAATATCTTAAAGGCCAGCTTTCTCTTGAGTCATTTGGTGATAACTACAATTGCCTGAAGCATTAAAGCTGACATCTCACAGCTTGGCTGAAGGAAGCAGAGATACATGGTATTTTCAACAGAAGAGACCTTGACCTTGGAAACAGCTTTTACACTTGTCCTCCAGGGACTGTACTTGTGCATCTGAAGGTTTTGCTACAAAATTTCCTGGGTGAGAAGAGTGGGATAGATCAGGAGAGGCTGATGGGTGAGACTTAGTGGGGTTCATGAATGGTTGATGATGGTTGACATTAGCATATGCATGGTTATTTTCTTCCTTTAATATATTTTACCTGGGAGCCCAGAGGTTTGGATGACTTTTTAAATACCTATTTTATGTGTAGTTTAAAAGCAAGCAACTTTGTCAGCAAGACATTTAGCTAGAAACTTTCTTTAACTCCCTAGTTAAAGACACCATGTGGTGTCTTGTTAGAAAGCCTAAACAGAGTTGATAAGAGGTAGGTAGGACTGCCAACATCTTTGTATAAAGAGAACTTATTTTCCTAAATTAGAAAGCTATCTAGAAACAGCGTATCCTCCCTTTCTTGAGAGGGAGACCTCCTGCCTTAAGTTTTCAGAAATGATTGGTGATTTTTACATACCTCTGTTTTGCATGTCTGATTACAGACTACTCTAAGAGTCAAGTGGTTTTGAAAACTGAAATCCCTTAAATATGTTCTGGGCAGTCAGCCCCTTCAACTGGTTTTCTCATAGCTGTTAACTTTTGTCTTGTACTGAATAAGTCACTTTCTCTAGCGACGTGCTCTGTTCTTTGCTAATTCTGTCTATGGTTTTACTGGGGAATAGTCCACTTCTTACGACAGGTTTCAGAAGTACCCAAAGTAAAGAAGACCCCTGAAAGTTTGCAAAAGCTAGCCTGCTGCCTCCAGGAAACTGCCTTTCTTAAGGCTCAAGCAATATGCTGTACAGTCACTGGGGAAATAACAGCACAGACATAATCAGGTAACAGTGTTAGCAACTCAAAGGCCTGGTTGCCTGTCCTCCTGCTAAGGCAGCCTCTTGCTTTGAGGATGCCTAGCCCTGCCAAAGCAGCCTCATGCATGTATGCTCCAGCAGCATTGCAGTTATGTGGAGAAAGTGTTGGCTGTGAAGGCATCACCTGAATATCTCCTGCTAATGGGTTAAGTTGGGGGTGAAATGTTTTGGAAAACAAAGGGTACAAGGCACTAACTGACCTCTAAGTCCCTCTCCCACTTGGTGTTTCTCTTTCATTAGTTTCTCTGGCTGTTTCTCACCATCCCCAAAAAACTAACTGAAATCATTGCATTCTTGTCCAGCAGCTGTTGAAGGAATTGCACATATATGCTGTTATTTCCCTTTCGGTTAAGAGTTCTTTTAAAATACAACAGGAGAAGACATCTGGACTCACATATACCACAGTAAACATGAATGGATGTCTAAGGAAAAACTACTTCAGTAATTCATTCAGCTTTCACTGTGCAGTCAGCCTGGTTGGTGGGGTTTGCCATCATGTAGAGCCCTCCCATCTGGCTCATCCTTTTGGTGTAGACTTCTGCTCTGTTCTCTGGATTTGGCTGCTCTAAGTATCTGTGGTGACAGAACCTAAAACTGGTATTTTCATGTAATTTAGAAACCTTCCAGCTGTCTGACAGACTGTTACAGAGGTGAGGATACGTTATAGACCTACAAGTATACAGTACTCTTGTAATAAGAACAGAAAACCGATGTCAATTTTCTTCTCCCATTTGGCAAGACTCCAAGCATCTGCTGTCAAAGAATATCAAGTTTTTGTAGCGAATTGGTATACTGAAGCAGAATAGGTCCAATTTCTCATTCCTTTAGTGACTGGGAAAAAAAAAAAAACCAGAAAAATATCTACCACAGAACAGAAGATAATAATGATGGGGTCAGATTTATGTTCCTTATAACATGCCTCTGGTAATAATACAGATATCACATTAGATTTTATTAAAAAATAACAACAAAAAAATCCTATTCTTTTTTTTTCCTCCTTTAAAGTAAGTGAAAATTGGGATGGGCAGGGAACAGACCATCCATCTTGCATTTTGGGACATGTTTGTTTGCTGAGTTATCCACACTCACTAGAGTAACTTGTACTGGGTGTTGGGGCTGGAAAGGTCTTGAGCTTCAAGGATGGACAGGTTTAAAATTCTGTGGACAGATCTAGCCATAGTAATTGTCTGATCACCTGGTCTCTGGTCCTGAAGCAAGTTACCTTTGCTTACTGCTGTCTCCTCAGATTTTCCTGATGCTGGGAAGCAAGAAGGGATCCACGCCTCACAACTGAGCTAGGAGGTCTGCTCTCCAGCCATCAGCATGGCAGGCAGAGGCAGCAGAGTTGAGCAGCTCCTGGTGGCACATTGCTCTCTAGGTGTTACAGCAATCTCTTGAGTTCATTGAAGTGATTTGCCAGAAGGCTTCAGCAGCGGAGGGAAAACAAATTAAACTGGAAGCTGACTAGTGAGGCAGAGGAGGAAAAGGGGCAGAAGAACATAAATTATGCAAATTCTCCATGTGGCAGCAGCTAAGAAGTTAAGGACAAAGAGTACTGAACCATGGCTGATTACTTAAGTCGTGCCTTTTGGGGACTGCAGCTGAGGCCAATGATCTAGGTGAACACCAGCCTTCAGAAAGCAGATAGTAACAATAGACATAAGCCTCACTGCTTCTACCAGGGCAGACAAGTGGCAGAGTGACCTGCCTGCTGGAGTAGCAGCTGCTGCTGCCTGGGGACTCTGACACTGTTGTAGCAGCAAGGTGTCCTGTTAACCCTTCCTTGAGGAAATGATGTGGGAGGCTGTTTGCACCCTCCATCTGCAAGCTGGGGAGGAAATTGTTTGGAGCTGCCAAATCTGGTAGTCAGACAGAGGTGAGGTTGCTGCAAGCTCCATGTCCCCTGCTCCAGCCAGCAGGAAGGCTGAGCAGGTATGCCCCGCAGGCACACAGGACACATACACACATGGCTGGCTGCACAGATCAACACAGAAAACACAATGCTTGCAAAGACACAGACAACACCGGTGACCTTATCCTGTTTCCCTTCCTGACTGGTCAGAATGAAAGTGCTTTAGTGGAAAATATATATACATACACAGTATAGACCCCTCCAGCAGCTGAGTTTAGACATTCAGTCTGTCCAGCAGCTGTCCCTGGATACCCATGTCTCCCCAGCTGCTGGCACCTGGACATATGAGTCCCTGAGATCCACAGCCCTGCTCCAGTTGCTGGTGCTCAGGCACACAGATGCACGCTTGGTCTTGCTAGTCACTGGCCTTAGACCTTCAGCCTACCCGGTAGCCAGCCCTTGGATCCTCCAGTCTCCCAATTGCTGCAGGCACAGACACACACATGCAAAGGAATCTTAGTCACCCCTTAGATCCCATGGTCTCTCCTGTAGCTGGTTCTGGGTTCCTGGTCCCTCCAGCAGCCAGCTTTCAGACCCTCTGGTCTCTCTGCTATCTGGCCCAGACTTCTGGCTCCTTCAACACCTGGATGTCAGGACTCATACCATGCTCAACAGCTAGCCTAACTTGATGTTTGCTAGTGATTACACAGCAATGTACACAGCAACATACACACCCATACATGCATGCAGGCATGCCAGTTTTTCCAGTTGCTGACATCATAGACACAGGTGTTCTGTGACTTATGGTCACCCAATCCAGTTGCTGGCGCTTAGTCCTCCTTACACACACATGTGCGCAGAATAAAGAGCCCTCAGCCAAAAAAGAGGTTAGAAATGGAGTTTAATGAGAAGACAGGACAGGTTGACAGTGATCAGGCACAGGTCATTGCCAGAGAAGTATACTGACCAATAACCTGTTTGCACACAATCAGTTGCTTTTATCCCCTTTCCTGTCTTTTTTTTCCCCCATGCTTATTCCTCCCAAACCGCCTTGATCCCTGTCCTGGTTTCAGCTGT
>VZTL01050680.1:0-11405 GCA_013400535.1 Scopus umbretta | reverse complement strand
CAACTATCCTGTACTTTATCTTTTTGGAAAAAAAAAAAAAAAACAAAAAAAAAACACAACATAAAAACATATCTTTGTATTCTACAAACAGAACCTGTGATTCTAGAGAGGAAGGCAAAACACAAGAGGTTTTGGAGCTACATTTGAGCGATGATAACTGCTAAAGGCTATTAGACTTGTGGCTCACCTAAAAGGGTCAGTCCCTTAGAGGTAGGTCTCAGTTGCTCCAGTGAACACCCACCTACTCTGTTATTTCCTTCTCAGGTAAGAACAGACTTGAATGTAACTTGAAGAAACTTGATTCTTGGACTTGAACAAAGCACTCCTTTCTTACAAATTACAGCCCTGAGCAAAGCAGGCTGAGAGAAGAGGAAAGAGAGAGATTTGGAAATTAAGTTCAACATGAATGTTCGTTATCACAGACTGTTTTCTTCCTTTATTTGTTTAGTGTTAATTAATGACAGTGAGATTAACTGCAGAAAACTGATGGAACAGTAATTCTGTCTCATCCAGAGTAAATGTTCTTTAATCTAAAACTGACACAGATATTACTGATGACCTCCTCAAATGCATATCCTTAAGTTTTTCATTTTCAGGAAATAAGGGGAAGAGTCAAGCAGAAGCTTACAAAGAAGCTCACAAACCTGGGACAGTATACCAGTACTTTTACTGAAAGCTTCATGATGTAAAAGAAAACATAAGACTCACTAATACCCTCAAATTAGTGTTACATCTGTCTGCATATAGAAAAACAATTATGATGTCTGGCAGTTTTATCTTACAAAATTGCTGTTTTTGAAAACCTACTTTATACTGAGGCAGGAAACTTTAAAAAATAAATAATTAAAAAAAAAAATCACTCGGTAAGAGAAAACACGGAATAACCTCAACGAATCTCAGAAATTCTGATCCCACCCTCTGTAATGTCCCTCTGCTTTCACTTTAAGAAAATTCTATTTGTTCACTCAAACCCAGACGAAGTACCAGGATCTGAAAGTTCATGTGTTTTATAAACATTAGTAATATTTTAAAGGGATAAAATGTAGTTACTACTTGCAAGGAAAAAAGGGTTTGAAAATCCTTTAGTGTCCTGAAGCACTTTTTACTTCAGCAGTATTGTGTTCTTGTGGGTGGAAAAAACCCCTGCTGTCATGCCGTAACAATCTGGCTCCCACATATGCCTGAAGTTTTGCAATAATAAGCCAACCCTACAGTATTTAACCTATGTTTTCTTTATTAAAACCACTCATTAATACTGACAATAGTGTTTAAAGCTGCAGCCATCAACTAGAATTCTATAGGAATATACCTTTTCAGTAACTGAAAACATTTTGAGAGGCAAAGAATTTGTTCAGAATTAAAATTGTTAATACACATTGAATTCAAAAATTTGTATCAGTACACTGATTGTGCGTTTTAAGTATGCAATGATATTCATTGTGGAATTCATATTTCAGTAGAGATCTATTTTAAAATATTTAAGGAAATGTGAGAAACCATAGCCAACACAGGGCTTTACTACTGCAGCCCTTCTTTTCTGTGACAAGTTTACAACATGCCTCAGGCTGGTAATAAAAAAAAAAGTCATTATTTCCTAAGAGCTGTTTAAAAATGAATTGCTTGGGTGATATAACACCAATAGATAAGTCTATCAACTGTAGAACCCACCATGATGACCAGAACAGCTAGCGAAATAACATGCAACAAAAACTGGCAAGCCATTTCACCCCAAAGCTGATCTAAAATTAAAGCACAAGGTATAGTGCTTTAACATACTAGTATCTTCAGTTTAAAACATGCAAGTACTGAAATCGCATCTATTAGTCTCATGACCCTCACACATAATTAAGAAAAAAAAAAAAAAACCCACAAAAAAAACCCCAACCACAAAACACCAAAAAACCCCAAAAACCCCAACTTGTTCCACTTGGGTAAATGCTCTTACTACTGTTCTCTTCTGCACAGTAGTTACTCCCAAGGTCATCAACACTACTGCCAAACCTGCAGTAACACTGGGGAAACGACAAATGTCATTTATCACATCACAGCAACTTTTTAAGACTGAACGGATTGTCTGGAAGAAGGAGAAGAAAAGATTTTATTCCTCATTTAAAAATTTCTACACTATATGTCCAAAGGGAAAGGAGACTTAACAAACCAGCAAGATTTCCATCAATTTTGGAGGACCCAGGATTATACCATTTATTCTTTCTAATTCTAATGATAGGCTCTCATAACTAACAGTACAAGCGTTACGCTCATTTTTCAACAACATAGAAAATTCAAACCCACTTAATTTTTTCACTAACATAGCTGAAGTAATTTCAGACCCAAACACCAGCTATTTCAGGCTTACTGGCTTTTCCAATGGCAAATTTCTCCTGGAAAAAATAAAGAACAGCAGTTTCCACCACACTTTATCTTACTTTGTTTCACAATAAGTTAATGATTTATTTTACCAGTAAGAAACAAAGGACCAGACGGTGCACGTTCCACTGATTTCCACTGACCACGTTGTTTAGGTGCTTCCAAGTAGTGTTTCACCCTTGAAGCAACAACTTCTTCTAGCAGCATGCAGACCTCCTGAAAGAGTAACCATTGGCCTATTTAGATCTAAATTTACGTACATGCCCACAGACACACAGCAGAAATCGATACAAAAATCACTCCCTTTCACATAAAAAAGAAAAATATTATCTGCAATTAAGTGCTGAGGTATGACATAGAGGTGAGACGCACATAATTTAGGAAATGAATGGGAAGAAGGCGGGAGGGAATCAAACAATTTTGCTACAAGAGAGGAAGTACCTGATGAAATTCTCAGTTGGCAGATGAAATACATTATATTACAATACTAATAATTTTTGAACAGCGAATTAGTTTCATTTGTATGCAAAGTAGTAAAAAAAAAAAATAGTAGTAGTAAATAGTAAATAGTAGTAAAAAAATACATGTTAAAAAGGTATCATAACATTAGGTGCTTAAATATTAGTAAAAATCCTCCCAGGAATTGTCAACACATTATTTCTCTGCGAGAATCCTTATAAACCACAACAGATATTTTGTTTCAATTCAGCGTACTTTGGGGCGGAAGACTCAGACCTAATTAGGTCACACCAAACTAATTTCTCTATTTCATTTTTGATTTTTCTGCTCCTAAGTCTATGTCTTTCATACTGCCTTCACCAAAGAACAATAAAAACCACACACAACTCAAGAAGAACAAACCCTTCAGCCAGAATAACCATAGAAAAAAACTTCACATAAAACCAAAAATTAATCTCTTGAATACCAGAGCAAGTTTTCAGATTAATACATACACACATATTTGAGACTTTTCCCTCAGTAGTCTCATTTTCCGTTGTGCATAACTATGTGCTTACAGAAATGATACTCTGTGGCACACAAAAAATATCATTTTACCTTTTTACAGTGTTTGGACAATAGACTATATTAGTATTATCTAAACTAAAATATCTTGGCTTGAAATTTACTTTTGATTAATCTAGAAAGTATGCAGGGCAACAAATTTTTAGTATATTGCTCTAAATGAAAGCAATGCATATATATTGGTCAACCACAAACAGTATTTTCTCCTTACAGTAAGAAATACGTTTTCCTTTCTGCCTGAAGAGTACTATTATAAAACACTATATTTACTTATTCTTCTGTTTAACTCATTAAAGTGATCTCATTACACATTCCTTCACCGGACTATGTGTTCAGGTTAGAATGAAAAGGTCTAGAAAGCAGCGGAAACATAGTATGCATTTGGTTCCTTCTGCAACAATAAAGATTAGCATGCACTTCCTTAATTTACTTGGAAAATATTTTAGTTGTTATGCTTATGGAAATATTATTTGAATGGTTCTCCAAAGAACTATACAGACCTATACTTAAGAAAGCATAAACAAGAGCAGGCTTCAAGAGAATCGTCCCTGTGTACTTTCCACCGCTAAAAAGAACTTGTAACTGAGACCTTCTACATGCATCTGGAGAGATCACGGCAATGACGTGAATAGGAATCAGTTTAATGAATGCTTCTCGATGTACAAAGATAAAACTTTGACTTTGTTATTCCAGGGGAAAAGAGACAGGACAGAAGGGACAAGGAAATTTGAAGGGCAGAAAGAGTGAGAAGCTCCCAAGGGCCTCAAGATGCACACCAGCCTCATGCTCGTGGGCACCCATTTACTTCCCAGCCTGCTCCACGCATCCCACGCTCCAGCAGGAGCTGGCAGCTGACAGCCAGCACTGCTCCCTCCTTCCTCCTGGGACCGCATCGCCAGGCTCCATTCGCTACCAACAGCGGCCGCTGACTTTCATCCAGGGTAAGCAGGGGATCGGCAGAAATCGTGTTTGTGTTCCAAGGGGTCTAAGAGGCATCCCCTTTTCCCACAGACAAGCAAAGAGGGCTGTACCACCATTAGTATTTTCCAGAATTTAGAAACAACAAAAAAGCAGAAAACTGCTTGTGGTGAGTATGCAGAAGCTCTCATAAAAAATATGTGGACACAATTTGCCTGTAACACCTTACTGACCTTTTTCTTCCCACTTTAACAAAGATTCTGCGTAGGACTTTCAGGAAGCAAATTGTAAAGCTATTGGAATCACACTTCTCGGTTGCCGAAAATATGCAGCCTTTGTACTTCACTCAAAATGTGCGGTCACAGAAATGTAATGAATGCTGCCCTGTCACGCCTCTTTATTAAATCAATCATGATCTAATTTCCTGAAATTCATATCTTTTGTTCTGGCAGTCTTACAAAATACATTTTGAAAACACTTAAAAGTCATATAACTGAGATAGTAAAACTGGTTATAAATAGAAAGGCCAATGAGTATTCATTTAGTCAGAAAAAAAAGTCTAAAACATTTCCCCTATTTTCTTCTTTCTCTGCTTAATAAAGCACAAATTGGATTAACAACTTGCTATTAAATATTCTGCTTTCACTCCCTCAGGATATTAATTTATTGTTTCTTTTAATTTTATTTAAGCGTACTACTGTGAGACGTATGGGGATGCTCTGCAGTGACAAGTTAATTATGCCATTATTAGGAAACCTATCTGCTGAAAATTACCGTAACAGAGACTTGCGGGAAAGTCCACAGGCATTTGAAACATGTCCTGCATTCATTTTCAATAGGGAACTTCTCAAGTTCCCACACAGATTGAAATAGGGGAAAGCTCCTGCTAGTAACTCATCACAAGATTGTAGCAGAAATCACACGGAATCTGATGAAAGTTACATTCATAATTTTGCTGGTCACTGACTCACTGATTTTCCAAAATTTCATCTGTTGGCAGGATATACAAATGATATACTTAAAAATAAAGATTGGGAGTTTCTTTTCATAAGATACAACGGTTCTACTATAGTTTATCATGCATACTCATGTTTTCTTGCACTCTACTTGAAACATCATTCACATTTCTCAGAACAAAAAACCAAACTAATTAATAGGAAGATATTTCACCAATAAGCTCTGCAAAAATGATACCTGTCACAATCTGGTTTATATCACTCAGGACAATTCACAAACATTCATGAGAGATGTGTTTTTAAAATTCAATTTTAAAGTCGGAAGTATCAAAACAACATGCACACATGCATGTATGCTCACACACAGAGTTTAAAAATTAACAGGCAAATTGAAAGTGGTCATTAGTGACCCAAAAAGCACATATGGTTGATTCAGGGGTCCCACAGCAACTGTTGACGGTTAGGTATAACTAACAATACTCTCATAACACTGAAAAATTCCGAACAGTTCAAGGCAATCCAACTTTTTCCCTGCAGCCACATGCTTTTGAAGTAGAATTGAGATTTGTTGTACCTCTTTCTCATGATCTGAAAACCAGCTGGTGTCTTTACTGGAGCCTTGAGGCAAAATATGAACATCCACCAAAACAGCAAAGTTCCCACACTGAAAAGAAAACAAAAAAGAAAAATGTTCAACTGTTGCTGCTAGGAAGCACATGTTGAGCAGACAAGGAGGTAAACAATCAGGTAAGCATATGCATCTGATTTAGTGATACAGCAGGCAGAACATAAAACTGTGGAAGATTATGAAGTATGGGATTACAAATTTACCATTGTTTGTGGGCTTAATGGGAAATAAGAGCACCAGACCTATCTCAGATGGCTCACTGAAAAGTTTAACAATAACAACAGGCACAAGTAATTTTCTTCTGCTACCTTCGTCTGCTCCTTTTAAATCTGAGTTCAAGCAAATTTTAACATGTGAAAAATTAATTACTCCTCCACCAAACTCCCATCGTTCTATTTTCTGAAAATTTAGTACCATACTACTTATCTAGTTTGCATTTTAAATTTATTAAGTCCTTAAAAACTCAGCCTCTTTAGAAGTCTCTTCCTTTCTCCAAACTACCTAATGTAAAGAACAGCAAGTTTGAAGAACTTGTGGTAACTACCTAATATTCACTGACATCTGTCATTTAGCCAATGCTATACTTCGAACAGTTAAATGATAATAAGGCTAACCTATTAATGTGCACTATATATAGCTGATAGGATGAAACCGGCTACATCGCAAGACACAACAACTACTCCTCGATAGGCTTGAATTGAGGACAGCGTGACATACAAGGTTTAATTATTTTCTTTCGTCAGTACATCAGTCATTACAATGACCTTCTAATATAAGGAAGAGTGAATGGCACAAACACACCTCCTTAGTTCCACTGTGCACTAACTCATCCTGAGCAAGAGAATACGGCCTCTTTTCGTGCACAGGGGTAGGGTACATTACAAGCCAGTGCTTCCCCTTTCTTCTACCCTAACACAGCACCAAATCTCACTCAGACATCCTTCAACTAAACAACTTGCAAGGTAAAAGCCAGTTTCATCATTCTGGTTTGGCTGCTTGTGCCGCACTTGTGATGCAATAAACTCACTCTTTGAGAAGACTGGACATGTGCGGTCATGGCAATTGCACATCCGGAATGTCTGATGGAATAGAAACAACATCCTGATTCCAGACAAGTCTCAAATGTGTACGTACAATCCAGCGTTCGATTGGTCTCGTTTCAAGTGGACATTACAGCGCACACTTCCTGTCCTAACTCTCTCCATATTTGCTCTTCACTGCCAAACATCTGCAAACCCCATGCCAGAATTCAAATTGCTAACAGAATTAGTTCTAGAAGTAGTATGATATATGTATTTTTACACTATAGTTGCACATCACCTACAGTCTAAGAGGTACATCTATATCTTAGGCTTACGGTATAGCAGAAGTACTGTCTTTGAGAGTACCCGTACCTGTACAGTTAGTACAAAAAACAACAAGATTTAGCATCGATTTTATTAATCATGACAGCGTATTTGGTAAAGCAGAAATCCCTGGGTTCACAAAACACTTAGATCTGTAAATTATCCACGAGCAGAAGCATGTAAATAATGATTTACATAGAATTAAAATACAATTCATGACCAATATAGTATTGTAACTAGAATGCAAAGGTTTGGCAAATGATACAGGCATTGCGAAGTCATTTTGAGAAACTTCTAATGTACTTGTAGGTATCAGTCATTGAAAGAGCAGAATGCTTTGATCTGTTTTATCAAAAGGCTTCTCTTTCCTCCCGAGAAGCAAGAATTACCAGATGGCTGCAACAGCAAACCTCTCCAAGCTTTAAATTGATGACAAAATCTCTCTCAGAAATCTCTGGTGAATCATTAGTCAGCTCCAGCAAACTTTTGAGTTGACTACTGAACTTCAAAGTTAGCAGACACTGCGTATTATAAAGAGAAAGACATTAAATTATCCATGGTTCAGCACTTACAACAACGAACAGGTATTTGATTCATCAGGAAAATTCAAATTATCACACGCTACATGTTAACTCGCATGATTTTCTATTGACTACAGAAACTTTATATATAAAGATGCAAAGTATAGACCTGTTTTTCAAGGAGAGATAATGTTTGCAATTATTTTCAAATGGCAATTCTTGCCTCATTTGCCAATCTTGAAACAACTAGAAAAAAGAAAATAACAAACCATATTTGAAACTATATAATGAAACAGTTCAAAATTATCTTAAATATTACAAACAGACCGAACATTTATAGTACTTCAAAGAAAAACAAATACAGATGAATAATGCGTAAATCCTTGTAATAGACAGGCTTTCCCAGTGGAAGACTTCCATCCCTCTGAGTTTTGGAGAACTCTTCTCCTAGACAGCACACCTGGAACTATTTCAACATCCAAAAGCCAACAGTTTTGCCACTCAGAATAGCCTTGGACACAAGGACACAAAGTGGTGTAACTGTCATAGACAAAGAGGAATATGGGGAGTAAGGAAATATAAGCACAGCTCTTTCTGGGTCTTGTTACCTTCTATTTTTCCTATGTCCTGAACATGACATAAGCAACAGCCCCCATGCAGGCTCCTTTACACTCTGAAATTATACAGTACACTGCATACCCAACACCTGTATTTATACTTTATATGCCCTCACATGATACAGCTTTATGTATGACATTTACACTAAGCAGCGCAATGCAGCTTTGGTTGCTCCAGCAGCAAAGGAAGAGTTCTCTGTACAGACTAAATTCCAGACACAGAGGGAAGTGGAAGAGAAATGTATATACTGTTTATATTAACAGAGTTGATGATCTTATAAAAGTTTCTAAACAATTTTTATCTTTAGTCTGAATGCAATTCCATGAAAATACTCCTTTTATTTTAGAGAAAATGAAGCGTTTCAAGTCATTGCAGCTGCAAGGAGCAACTTGTGACTTTTAAGTACTGTAACTGAAAGGCAAACAAAAGGAACAGAAATTTTTAATTTTCTGTTTTCAACTTCAATCTCAAAATTTGTACTGGAAATGATTTTTAGAGGTGCAGTTGTCAAAACTGAAACCTGAATGCCTGACTTGATGGGTTAACGCTTTTGTCAAAAATCAACAGAAAAAAAATCAAACCCTGAAAAATCAAAGACAGAAACAGATGTGCCAATCTAATATCCTCCATAATTCTAGAATTCAGAAACTCTTCATTTTTACAAGCTGTTTTTTAATGCTAATGTAACAGTCTAATAACATTCACTGTGTTCTTAAACAAAGGGCTTTAAATGATCTCAGACTGTTGTTAGCGTACTGTTGTACGTAACAATTCAGAACGTATTTTCAGGAATCAAACTGTTTATACGAATACATCAAACACTTCATAGATTCTGCAATGGAAAAGATAACCAGACATGCAACGTAAACAGAATGAATACCAACGCAAACTGGTAAGTCAGTCAAGGAAAGTAACCTGCTCAGAACCTGTCAAAACCTTGGCCCAGAATAAGCATGTATTAGATGGTGGATTATTACCTCAAATCCCCCAACGAGTCGATAAACCCAAACAAATAGTTTTTGTTGCTATATTCGTTTTTGCAATCAGGGGGCCTCTACATGGGTACTCTCATTTCTTTAAGTTGCATCACTTCAAATACTGTAAAAACAGTCATTATAAACAAAAATACTTGGCAAGCTGTGGATAAGCATGGACAGTTTGTATACAGTTACATCATTCCAAATGTGCTGTATCATTAAACCAGACAGGACTGGAGAGTCAGTCTCCCAAGACACATATTAGCGTTTCCCATTTCTGCGATTATTCTGTGGATGCAGGCTGGAGGGTCAGAATTAATTAAAGCTTAGTTGAAAAGGAAACATGATCGTTTGGCGAGCTTTTGGGGGCAGGCAGGAAAGAGGTGAGCTGCAACTGTCCCACCTGCTTTCACTTTCCAGAAGGATAGCTGCAAACATGGGTGACACCACCAGCCTAACAGTAGCAGTTAGCTTGAAGTTCGCTGTCTCTGCTTCAGATCAGAATGCTCTTTGTAGTACCAAAAGCTCGGGAAGTTTGTTTTATTAGTTGGTCTACAGAAAGACAATACGTTTCCCTATAAGCCTTGCTTTTCTTCTAATCAATTTTAATTACAGATGGGTTTGAAACATGTTTCCCAGTTCCACTAGGAGAAGCTTGCCCTATGCTGTAAAACTTTAGCTCTCCAGGCTAAGCATACAGGGATTATTTCTTTCTAATGTTACCTCTTCCCTGAAAGGTGTGATATTTAGCTGCAGAGATAACGTTGTTCCACTCTCAGATGAGGTCAACAGTTAAAAATAAAATAGACTAGGTCCTGGTGACCACTCAAACATGTCATGACTCTGAAAAGAACTTCCAAAGACACAATTGATAGGAGGTATCATCAGTCTCCAGATGGCAAAAGCACGGCTAAGAAATTTTGTGGAGAAGGAAAAGAAAAAAAAAAAAAAAGGAAAAAAGGAAAAAAAAGGTATGTGACATATCTGCTGTTATAATAAAAAGGAAAATTTTAATATATTCCATCCTTTCCAAGTTCTTTCTCAAATCAGTAAACGTTCCGAGTTCAATTATGCAAGTTCAAACATCTACAGCATTAAGTACAATTATGTATTGTCATTGGCCTATACACTGTGCCAACTATCTTATGACTATATATACACACACGCTTTTTCGAGACTTTTTAGAAGCGAAAGTTTGTTCTCCTTTATCTTTCTGACCCCAAAGAAAATCCCTATTTTCCTTTTGTATTCCTTTTGTTTATACATTTAGCACAGATGATTTGCAATATTTTGCCATTTTCTCTCCTATAGCAACAGGCAAAAATCCTTTAAGCAAGTGAGCGTACAGCACAGGAGATATATTTGTCATTATGCAAACTCCATTTACAAGCGTGTCTAAGAACCCTATGATTCGAGGCAACGTGCAGCGTTTCCCAAACTGCAGGACACACTTCAAGTAGTCAAATACCTCAACCTGCCTGAACACACGGCTCAGGATAGCTATTTATGCCATCACCACTGCTGATGGCTATATGGGAGGCAAAGGAGGTTTGACGACGCCTGACATCATACGTTTCTCATTCTTTTAAGAAGTAAAGTTACAATTTGATATGTGCATAGCTTTTCCATATATTTTTCCAGAATCTCTAGAGTTTGTTTTCTGGGGGGGTTTCATCCTTGGGGAAAAAAAGGGGGAGGAGGGAAAAAAGGATAGAGGTTTTTTTTCCACCATACAGTCAAGTTGCACAGAAATAGTGCCTCTTTAGTTACTGTTCAAACCAAAGTGGTTTTTCAACTCTGAATTTCAGGAAAGTGTTTAGAAAACAACAGGTCACTGGTGCTTGGTTTTACTGCCACAAGATTAATCAGAAGGTCACCTGACAAGAGGAACTGGTGATTATAAAAGGATTTCTCACCAGCCGATTCGGAAAAAGTGCAGAACAGACTAGAGAGAAGGCTCTGGAAGAAGCCACAAGCAGGAACCCTCAAGGAATTCAATCCAAATCCATTCTTCAGAATGGTCAAGAATTAAGAAGCAAAAGGAGGGGAGG
>VZTL01050677.1:5206-21939 GCA_013400535.1 Scopus umbretta | reverse complement strand
AGAGCAAAGAAAATGGGATATGAAATCAGGTAAGTCCTGAAACAAATTAGTGGTTAAGCTAACTACAAACCTTACACACCAGAGTTATGAAAAAGCCCCAATCTTGTAAACTCTTGAACATATGAGTAGTTTCATTCCTTTAAGACCCCAGGAACAATAGTGAAGACTGAAATTAGATACCTCTAAGTGAAATCCTGGCTCCACCCTGAGTGCTCTGTGCATTACCATTCTGAAAACCAGCATTATGACCCAGAGCACAGACAATGCTTGCAAAACTGGTGCTTTCATTTGTTTGGCTTGTAGACCTATGTCATGGAAATACAAAATCGTTGCATTCTCAGTGGTTAGACAAGATAAGAGATACCTGAACTCTAAGTATAGCATGGAACTGTTGGAAGAACTCTAAAAAGGAAATCTAGTTTCACATCAAACAAGCAGAGATAGAAAAGGGAAATAATTCATGACATAACTACATGAATTTTGACTCATGCGAAATGACTGCTATGCTTCTCAAAAAATCTAACAAATGCTGCAAAAATAATGAAAGCGTGATTCATAAATCCCCATTCTCAATCTCACTAGGTACTTTTTCTTCTGGCAGATCCTGACTCATTATTCATAATTGCTTGGAACTGATGGGCTCGCTAATCAAGAGTCAGTTTATGAATCATGAAAGGTAAATGCATTTTCAGTATTTCAATTTTCATTCACTCATCCCCCCAAAATGGGATAGATTTTATTATTTGGTATTGTCTCTTATTTCTTCATTTTTGAAGAAGTCATTTGAGGGAAGAGAAAAAAAGTCTTAAATTACCACTTCTATACCACTAATAACAGGTGGTCAAAGAGCAGATTCTTACATGCTGTAATCAAACTTATTCCATGTATGCAATAATTGTCAGGATGTGCAAAATGAGGATAATTTACAAACAATAAACTAAACACATCTTGCAGGCAGTTTCTGTATCTGGTGACTACTAGCAGGTGAGAGTCCACAGGAGCTGAAATGAATTCACAAAAAATATATTTAAAAAACAAACAGGCTAAGATGACAGGAGGTATTATTCCCAATTAATAATTCAAATAGATGTACTCGAAACTAACATTCAGAACAAAAAAAAACATACCAAGTGCTGCACTGATTGCCTTAAATACTCTATCTAAGGGCAAAACCAAACCCATCCAAACCAACATAAACAACCATCACTGCTGCCAGTATTGGCTGGTTGAAGAAATTTGAGGAACAATATAAGAACAGAATGTACAGAGAAAATCCATTCAGGAGCTGTTCAAGGAATACAGAGGAACATTGTGCAGAACTGCTGTGATGATATATTCTTATTTACACAATTTTAGGACCTAGTCCAGTCTGGAACAATCAGCTGTCAAAAGTGGAGAAATGCAGCAGTGTTCTGCTGTTCATATTTCTCCCCCAAATTGCATCAAGTTTTCTAAATTTAAAAACAAACAAAACCAAAAGACACTCCCCCAAAGTACAAGGAACTAAGAAAGTTTTTAAAGTCCTTGTAGTGCTTTGACAAAGAATGGAAAAAAAATTTCTTCTCCATTTAAGCATACTTCAACAGGGAAGTTGCTAACTCAAAATGTCATGTCTATGGTGTTCTCAGGCCTTTAATGAACTTTAAAGCAAAGTGAGAGAATGTATACTCTTTGATTCTTGCCACCAGCATTCACGATACTGGACCAATAGCAGGCATCATGTTGAATGAACTATTTTCTGCAAGCTGAGAAGAGGATTTTGAAAGTCAATGCCATCGGCAAATGTGCCTACCAACTCCCCTTCAATGCCCTGAAGAAGAAGACACGAACAGAATAGCAACACTACATTGCGTCTCAGAAAAACAAAACTTGGAGAAACAGCTGCACAGTCACTGCCTAGAGCAATTGCATACAGAAGGATCAGATGCCATGTTGGGTGGTGCAGAGACAGCAAGAGAGAGCAGAGCAGCCATGGCCACTCTGCCAGCAGTGAGCCCGTGTGTTCACGACATTCTGTTATTTGGGTCATCTGCCAAGAGTATGAATAACCTTTAAGGCCAACACAATTAAACCATTTCTTGGAAGGCGTTACTGTGGTCTGCTGTAGTAAGCCAAGTTCAGACTATATCTGTGCTGCGTTTGTGAGCACATGTGTTGTAGTAATCTTCCAGGGTAATGCATTGGCAGCAGTGGGAGACATTTTATTTTTACAATTGCTGGTGCAGTAGAAGCATATTCGTCTGCACTTAAATACACTTTATGGTTATTCACATTAGGGGCAAATTTTCAAAGAACTGCTAAGATTTTTGGCCAGGTATGCCCCTGCTTTTATTGGGAACTGCATGTGTTAAACTGAGCAACGTGCTTGAAAAACATACATACATACACTTTCTTCCTCTGAACATTCAGGAATGTCTGATTTTTTTTCCCTTAAATTGTTACAGCAGTTAGCATGACTGACAGTTTGAAAGATGTGCTGGGAGAAGTTTAATTCACTGGTACAGCTGAGAAAAGCTCTGTGCCACCTGAGGATCCTCTCCAGCCTCAGGAATCCTCCTGTGGTGTGGTTCAGAGGCCGCTTGGCATCGCTAAAGCAGCGCAAAGCAGTGGGAAGGGTCAAAGAGCCAGGTCCAGTTGTAACAGTCAGAGAGATGTTCAAGACTAACACAGTACCCTTTCCCCTTCCACCTCTCCAAGTACATTGTCGTCCCCCAGAACAGTCATATTTTTGTTTCAGAGTATTTTCCTTTCTAATTTGTATGCTTGAGAAGAGGTCTAAGCTGATATTAAAATGTCCTTTTCCAAGCTGGATGGCCCACCATCAACAAAACAAGAGCATATATTTCATGCAGGCCCTTTGGTGCTCCTGTTGGCTTCAGTCCTGCAGAAACCCTGTCAGCTCCAATATCCTGTCAATTCACAAAGGGAGAGCCAGCCAGAGAAGCAGAAGGACTGGAGCAGGGACTGTGTCCTCTTGAACCACATATGGCAAAACAGCAGCCACCACAAGTTCAGAATCTTTATTCCGCTGCCCAGCACCCACAGATTTCCCTGATTATGGGCACATTTTGTGTAAAAGGAATATCAGATCTTGTGGCTGTTCCTATAACAATGATTAGAAAATATTTTAATTTATAACAATTATAAAAGCAATAAAAGTGTAATGAATGTTATTATTTCAGCCTATAATTAAATGCACATTTTGCAATTTGGAATTCAAATTGGCATCCTTGAAACATAAAAGTCTACTTAAGATATAAAAAGTGCTGGCTAGAAGATGTTTAAAATATATTTTTATACTTTTTGAAAGAAAGTGCTCATTACTTGATACATTAAGACAACAGTTGTATTTGCAGAAAAGGGGAGGCAGTCACTATACACCGTCCGAGGTGCTAACTCAATGTGTTAATTACTGTTTAACGTGGATACAAATGCTGCTCTAGGCAATTTTCACCCAGCATTTGGAGGAAAAGTTGAGTTTTAATCATAATCAAATGAGGCATTATGTAAAACCGCTCTACAGCAACTGTACACTTCACATGGTACACATGCCGGTGCTGTTTTAAAAATAGATTGGGACATGTGTAAGAAACTACTAGGCTTAGAAAATTGCTTTTCTTACCAAAACCTAATATAGCACCAGATGGTGAACTGGCTCTAAAGAAGCTGCAGAGAAGTCAGTATCCTTTTTTCCAGCGTTGTCTTCTGATATAAATCAAGACTTTATCCAGGTAAGGAGAGGGTGGAACAAAAATTATTCTCTCAAGAAACATTTGGATTAATGAAAAGATGGAAGAAATTAATGGTATTGTCATTCAGTTCATAAAATACACCAGCCTGAGGAGATTCTGAAAGCTCTTTACGAAGGCAGAATAAATTATTTTTTCTTCTCCAAAAAGAATGGGAAAAACAAAAGCTACTGAGGCAGTTACATGCAAAGTCCACTGGTTAAATACTGAAAGGCAAAAGTAGTTGAACTTACTGATCCATGAGCCATTTCAAAGAATTTTTTCCTGTTAAGGTAGTGATTCCTGCTTTAAGTATATATAATGTAGCTCAAAGCAGGGCACCCAGACAAAAGAGGTAGTTGAAGATTTTTGAAGTCTGCATTTGTAGTATAATCATATGATGCTAACATTTTGGATATTTTTACTCAGCCTGTAAAAACAGCATCAATATAACTGTTGAGCCATCTGATACAAAGCACCCATATGTACTCATTTGAAGGATTAGGCAATTCGTTTTTATGCTCTTGGCATATTTTAAATTAGCACTTAGCCATTAAGAACTAAAGGTAAGATGAGCTATGTAAGCTTATCATGATGCTGAGACAGTGGATTTTGACAAACCTGCTGTTATCCAGTTAAGAGTCTCTAGCAAAAGGTAGCAACTTTCTGTATCTTAAGAACACAAATTCTGTAATGTTGTAAAGCAGGTTTGCTGCTGGAAAGCCAGATGATAGTGCTGAAAATATCAATAGCCAGCAATTCCATATAGCTGGACTAGTGGAAAAAGTAAATGGACATAATGCTTTTACGAAAAGGCATTGCTGTAAAGAAATATCACATATTTCAAAAGACCATAAATCTTTATTCAGGGAAAAAATGACACCACCTTTCTCAAGCAGCAAAAGTTTTCTGGCACTAGATGTGATCTCTGATGTAGTCTTGAAAGGTAACAGCAGCACAAAATGAACTGCTGCAATCTGGAAGAAACCTTCCTTCCTCCGTCTATCTCCTGTGCTCCTAACAGCAGAAAATTGTCAGCTACCATGATCAATACTGGGGCTTTATACATCTCTCTCCTTTCCTAAATATACTGTTCATTATATAGAACAATAAAACTTGTCATATACACTTCTGAGCAACCTAAACCGCTACCTTCTCAATAAACTTACTTCAGCAGGTTAAGTTCAATTATGAACTTTATTTATGGTTCATCTACAGTCTCTGGAGATAGAATGATGCATTGTGGTAAAACCATTTCAGCTGAAGCTTTGAAGGAGGCTGGAAAGGTAACTGATAGAGCTGAATGCCTTTAAGGAATTTTAGAAAATCCCAGCCTATTTAAAGAATTACATTATTTAAAGAATTACATTATTCTGACATATATATCAGAATCTGTCAACATGGGGGATTCCCAGACATGGTCTTCATGTTACTAGGCTTTATTTCAAGGTAAACTTTTTATTTTGCCCCTGAACTCTTCTTTTTTATATGCAATTTTGTATGCAAGTTGGTTTATTTTATACTTTTGGATTTAACTGGAGTGCTGTCTTAATTATTTCTACACAGCATTGCATGATTTGTTAATTCAAGGTCTGTTCCTGTGTTGTTTTCTCTCATTCTGAATTACTTATTCATGTAGGCAGAGCCTCCTCCAAGCTGAATGGCAGTAACCCATCACTTCCCTACGACATCTGCTTCTGTTCCCCACCTATACCCAGCAACAAAAGGTGGTGCCTATTTCTTCACCTTGATCTCTTCTGTGGAGTGCTGCAGTGCTGGAGGGGCTTGAACTCTGCTCTGTGCAGCAAAGAAACAAAGCCTGTTTTCTTCCAGGAGGAGACTATTGTTGAGATGAAGAGGTAAAGATACGCCAGTACCTTTCATTTGCTGCAAAGGTATTGTTGCTTGCTTCAAAACGCAGAAGGGCTTTTTTAAGCAACTCTGGTTAGAGCGTGCTGGCCAGAATGTCGAATATCGAAATTGTTTGCCAGGATATAGAATTCCAGAATTGGCTGAGTGTGTGACTAATAGAAAAACACTTTCTTTGGGTTTTTTTTTTTTTTGGTTTGGGTGTGGGGTTTTTTTTGAGAGAGAATTTTTTTGTGGGTACAAAATATATGATGTATAAAGAAAACCAGCTCTTTGCTAAGGTAATGTATTTCTTCACATACCATTTCACAATAGATACAGCATTTTGATTTAAAATTCCAGATATACTCTGCACCCAAACAGTAACTCAGATAGCCTATAGCTGTGAAGTACCTGCAATAATAAAGCAACTGGATGTAAATAAATAAAATGGAGGCTGTAAACATAGCTTCAGGCTGAATGGTCTTGTCATATTTCATCCCCTTATTCTAATTCAATACTGAGCAAAGCACAGAACTGTTTACCTTTGTCTGATCTTTAATTCCCCAAATTTATGTGGGATCATGCACAGATGCTCTGGAAACCAGCCTGGAAAAGCCTGGCATTTTAATTGATCCCAGAGCCTCTTTCCTAACAGCCCCTGCTGCTACGAAGTCTGCTACTTGCTCCAAAGGGGCTGCGCGGTTGCCTAGCCACGGCGAGTGGCCCGGCAAGGTGAAGAAATCCAGGGGAGGAAGTAACCAATCAATTTTTTAATTTCCCTGTGTAAACAGCAGCAAATCAGGACGGATTTTGAAATCTCATTAGTGGAAAGTGAGACGCATTGTGCGTATTTTAACATATGTATTAACTGTACGCAGTGGCTTGCAGCCAGAAATTATAAGCCATTGTGTGTGTTGCACAAAGCTTGTTTCAGAAGACAATCTGAATATGTCATTTAAAACTCCGAACGTTTTCAGGGGGGAAAAAGAATTTTTGCCCCTCTATCACTACTATCTTATTAGTTTTAATGCTTTCTTATACTGTTAGTTAATCATGTTATAAGAAATATACTTTTCTTTATACCAGAAAAGCTACATATTGGCAGTTAGGAGGATGATATGCACAACCAAATCCTGATGTCAGTAAGATTTAGTACAAAAGGGAGAATTATATGCTTGTCCTCAAAGCTTTTAAATTAGTGTTGTCTTGGCATACGACTAAAAATGAGTGCAAATTTATCAGTGTCATATTTGCAAGTCAGCGAGTTGTGTGACCCTTCTGCACCTTCCTGCACAACAGGAAGGTTTTGGATTATTTCTAAGGGTTTAATACAGGTTGCCTAGGAGGCTTGCCCTTCTGTGTCATTACGGGTAAGAGATTTTTCAAGGTATTCCATGCTTCCTGCTGTATCATGCCAGTAACTTCCAAGGAGAAAGGATCAATGGTCATTTGAATACATTGACCCATTGCTAGTTTCTATAAAAACATACATTGTAATATACCACTAGTAATATGCCACTTCTGCCTTAGAGATCCCTGCTGCCTTACTGTAGCTCAAAATTTTAATCCAGGTAATTAAGAGTCTTAAGTACACCACAAAAAAACCCCTGACTTTACAGGAAGATAATACAAGAATTGGTTGTAGTGACATATGTGGAATTTAAAAACTATGATGCATACCACAAGCTATTTACTCCATTAAAAATGAGTTAAGAAGAAGTATTATATATACATATACTCTGACCTTGCAGGAAAATGGCTCTTGGACTTTTAATAGGGAAATATAATTTTGCTTCACTGGTTCCCAAGAGAGACCCTTTTGGCACAGTGAAAGTATTAAACATGGACATTAAAGACTTCAGAGATCAACTAATTTTTTCAGTAATCTTGAAAAGAGAGAGAAATCTTAGCCACATTCAGACCCACATGAGTTCTGCCACTGACTCAAAGTCAACACTTCTTCCAAGGACTGTATCAAAGAGAAGTGAAGGCCATTGAAAAAAGGGACAGGCTGGCTGATTACTGGAGGTGTGTATGACAGTGGAAAATGAGAAGAAGAGAGGCAAGAAATTGAAGAAGGATCCTGCAAAAGGGACTGGGAAAAATTTTTCACAAAATAAGTTTTAACCCTATTTCCATGTGTAACGCAAACATAGCCTATATAATTCAGGCCGTGCAGTGCTTTTGGGAGATAGCACTTGCAAGATCTAATCCTTACACTGTCTAAAACCCAAAGTTATTCAGAATGGAAATGAAACCATTCTGGCCACTAATACACCCTGTCAGAGTGATGCAGACTGGCATCTCTGAACGCTACTGCATTTCAAATTATTATTTTGCTATTAAGAATAGATATAATGCTCGCCATTACAAATATTTGAATGCTGTGGGTCATGTTTGTGAGCTTCTTGATGAACTGTTTTCCTATAAGCATTAGAAGCAGACTTTGTTTGAAGGCTGGCAATAGGAAAAGATAGCTGGAGAAAGGGTCAGAGTAAACTTTGCTGAAGCACTAAAAATACTATCCTTACCCCCAGTCAAGCTCACATGCTTGTTGTAGCTTCTCCAATGATCTCACTTCACACTCCCTCACAAGCCTGAATGCAGATGTCTCCAGATGAAAAGAAAGCACATTAAAACATGACTAGTGAGCCAGCAAGAATTCAAACAATTCCAGGACCTGAGCGCCAATGAAGAAGTTGAGATGCAAGGCAAATCATCTGTTTCTGCATAATCGGAAGAAGGTCTGGTTTATTAATATCCAATGCCAGCCAAAACCTTGAGCTTTCCAAGTACTTCAGGAGTAAGAAGAATAGATTTGATTTAAAAAATGCAAATGAAATATATTTTTAAAAATGCTATTCACAGGGTGTGAACTTGAACTGAAGAGAACTTCTTGAAAACTGATGTAGTAAAGGCCCTAAACTACTCACTCATACATATAGGGATTTATAGTCATTTAACTGAAAATGAAATTTGGCCCAGGGCTAATAAATAGTCTGAAGAGCCTAACCTAGAAGGTAAATTATTTATAGCATAATATTTATATAGCATATTTATAGCATCTCATAGCAAGAACACTGTCTATCCCAGACTTTGTAAATTTTCATTGAGTGTGACTGATATATTGCATTAATCTATACAGTTGTGCACACCTGATTTTTATATCAGACTAGTGAATGAAATAGCTGTCAGAAATCATGTGACTTTTGTAATTACTAATATGTCTAATATAAATGAGCATTTTTATGCTCAAATTGGAAAAAGTACAGCTTTTGTACTTTTACAAAAACAGCTTTTGTACTTTTACAAAAAGCTTTGGCAGGGTGAATATGGAAAATGGTATTTTCCAAAAACTACAATCATCAGGTATTTGGTATAAACATTCCAAATAATCCCACCTTTAAACGATTAAGGTCTTATGCAGGGTAGCTGTCTCCAGAAAACAATCTACAGCTGAACAACAGCCATGCAACTACAGTGTTTATTAGAAGAAAAAGTTCTTGATTCCAACACAGTGAAATCAAACCCCAACAGCATGATCCCTGTGAGTCCCAAATGAAATATCATCAGGGATAAGTGGTGCTTCCTTGAACTTTTTTTTTATTATTATTTTATTTTAGCAAGTGGAACTAGTCAAAAAAACTGTAGAGCTACGATCCCTGAAAGATTTTGATAAAACATAAAACCACTGCTCCATGTCCCTCCTTGGCATCTGTGTCCTGAAACTCTAAGACCCTTCAGAGGAATCAGGAATTAGGCCAGAATTTATCCTCTCTTTTCTGGAATTCAGTTTACTTAACAGTCCACCCAGTCCACTCCTCTTTTTCCAACATATGAGACACTGACAAAATTGAGTTTGCATAATTTTGCTTACTGAAGTAAAAGCAGGAGGAAATTTCTCAATGGATTATGAAGAATTTGCTAAACTTCGTGTTGGCCCATTGAAGCTGACTGGCAAATTCAGCACAATTTCACAGATATCAAAGAGACCCATGTTAAACTGGACAGCAAAGAATTCCTTCCATGGCCATCCCCACATTGCTTTGCCATCATCCCATTTTGTCTTATGGGGAAATAATATGCATCTTATTATAACATATTTTAAAACTGATTTAATGGCCCTGATGAGACTCTGATATTTAGAGCAATATTTTGCATTTAAAGTAGTGGTCTGAGTGAGCTAAAATTAGCACAATAATTTGATCTATTCTCGATAATGAAAATAGAGCCAAATAGCAAAAATCATATTATTTAGAGGCTGATACTTTTATTTTCATTAATTACCATGGAGAAAAGTGAAGCTCAGTCAAATAATACTAATTTTATAATAATTAAAATTGAACAAGTTGTTGGCCATTTGAAGAGTTGTTTCTTTTTTTTGGTGTTGTTTTGCTTAGCAAAAATGCTTTTTGTTGTTTTAGGTCTTTCTATAATAAGGTGAATATTACTTACATGTCAGCAGACAAAATCAGTGAAATTACCCACAGTATACTTCCCCTGGAAGGAAAAAAAAAATTATCAAGCATCAGTTACAATCAGCAAAATCCTTTTGTTTACATTATTTAGCTTTTATTCACCCTACACAGACACTAATTATAAGGGTCAGTATAACCTTTTGTTATCAGACATAACTTAAAAATAGTATTTCTATAAACAGAGACACTTTCCTGTCCTCATATCTCAGTTACTGCTTGAAGAGAATACGGAAAGTGTAGGTTAGGACTCTAAAGAAATTCTTCATTCTCAGCAGGCTATTGTGTCCTTGACTGCTTTGTTCTAGCCTCCATTCAAATTGCCAATTTAGAGACAAAACGGTAGTAATTTTCTCTTGTAGATTAAAATCCAATAGGGAAAAATAGACTTACTTGGCTATTGTTTAGAAGACCTGTGACTTCTAGAGTCTTCAATCACTATCAACTTAAACTAATTTTCAATTAATAAGTCAGGTGAGAACAGTGCCACAGGAACACTGGGAAAAATATTTGCATTTTATCAAATAGATTTTCAGAACAATGGAGGTTGCTGTTAAAACTAAAATCAAAACTTTTAGGTTGAAATTTATTTCAAATAAAGGAAGGATCCATACTAGGACTTTTTTTTTGCTTGAAAGTATTCCCTTACAATGAATGAAAGAGGAGATAAAAATATCTTTTACTCAGAGATCATATGGATGTCACAGTTCAGGCATTTATTTTATCATCTTTCAAATAGCACAAAACCCCCTGATATCTGTGATCTATTCTAAAACTTGCAGTCCAACAACTAGTAAGAATCTTAAAACAGACACATTGTTTTAGAAGATTGGGATTTAGGCACATTCATCTCATTAGGTCTGAGATGCTATAAAGAGGAGTAAAAACAAAAATAATTTTCTTAGAAATCAAAACTTTTGCAGCAGTTTGAGGGACTGCATTGTAGAGTTCCTCTCCTTCCTATTACAAGACCAGCCATCAAATATTTATTCTCTCTCCCACAACTCTTCACACCAGTTTCCCAAATGGATTTTCCACTTCTTTACCTTTTTGTCCCTACTTAAACATTAATTTTCCTCCCATTTCATTGTGTGCAACCAGAGACGTGAAATAATTGCGGATGTTCCCCTTTTTTCCTTGTGGTAAATAGGAGGACACTTTTCATGCTGACAACATACTCTCAAAAAGCTGGACTTTACTTGTTTTAGCAGACATTTGCTTTTTAAAACTCTCAGAGGGCTTGACCATATGTTCAGCTCACATTTATACAGCCTGGTTAATTTAACCCATTAGAGTCTTATAACTGGTTTGAGAAAGTACATTTCATAAGTCTACCAGGGTTGTAAATGTAATTCTATAAAACACAAATTAATTTTCAGTGTTAGGACATTCAATCTAGGTTTTCTGTTTAAAATACTTTTTTTTAAAAATAGAAATCACATAAAGTCTCAGGCCAGAAACAAAGAAATCCATTTAAATCATCTCCCAAACACCGGAGATCCTTTCCAGCTTTGACATGGTGATGGTGGAAAATGGACTCTCATTGTATTTTTACTGATCTTTTGGTAAATGTTGCTTCTCTTATAATGATATATTTGATTAGTATTTGCAGATGTTCCCAACAGTAGCTGTTCTTGTGGCTTCACCATACCATTTACATGCTCTGGAGCAGCTAGACTCTCCAGAGACAGGAAAGGAAAGCATTGATTCCTCCTCAGCACTGTTAAAAGCATTTCTTAAGAGCAGGGGAAACGACAGTACTAAAGCTGTCCCTATTCTGATAGCTTTGAGACAAAGAAAGAACTTTGCCAGCAAAGAATTCTGAAATATTTAGTGATTCCTGAACCTCTCTTTTCAATCTGTAAAACATTTTGGGCTCCATTTAGTCAAGGACGTGGGCTGGGGAAGGTAATGCAGAAGTCAGGTCCAAAGTAGCCTGAATTAAACAGTAAAATTACTTCCTTTTGCATGGCTGTCATCATCCCAAAAGTAGAACTCTCCACTTGTGAGCTTATGTTGAGGGACGCAGGCTTAATACTATGCTGGATCTGGTCTATCATACCAAGGCTGAGATTTTCCAAAATATGCAGTCCTGGCCTTTGTTTCTTTCCATATACTAAATGGAAAGAGAATTAGCTGACACCCAATGCCTTAAAACTCCTGTCCTTCTGTCAGTTTACTTATTCATATGAATATGACTTTGTCATGTGAAATTAAAAGACAAAGATTACTTGTTACTAGTTTCAGTAACACCTGCAAATCCAGCAGGCTCTACAAGACACAGGGAAAACCATTCTTCCCTGGAAGTGTTACAGGATAGAGGGCAAGCAAATGGAAGAGTGGACCTAGTGTCTCTGACAAGAAAGCAGCTCGGGTATTAAGAAACTTATACAATCCCAGTCCTGATGAAAAGCATACTGAATCCAGCTAAAATCTTTACTTTAGGATTAGGCTCATAATTAATAAATTGTAGAGAGATGGAATGAAATATATAACCATGTATTTTAAAATTAAAATACTGTTCCTATTACTTTCTTCAGACGGAAGGGTCAGTTATCATATGCTGCTGTACTGCATTTTGGACAGGCTACTTTGTTAGATATTTCTTTTATAAACAGATGAGACAATAGTAACTAAAAAATATTCTTAAGCCCCTCAATATCTCTCATAAGTGGAAAGCAGAAAGCCTGCTTCACCGGAATTTCTTCTTGCAGAACTTCATCTGAAACACTCATTTTCAGGGCTAACGGTTCATTTCCTCACTATGCTAGTAACTAGGTAGCAAATCTTAGGTACACGATCAGGTTACATTTCTCTGGTTTTTGCACATTCATTATTCACTGACAATCCTCAAAGTAGTTCTGCAAGCAGGAAAACATACTATCATTCCAACTTATTTTCTCAGCGACAGTAGAAATGCATGACAAGGATCTGATCCCAGCCACTCATAAATTGAAGTCCAAATGTTTTAATTACAAAGCTATTTGTTTGGTTTTTTGTTTTTTTTTCTAGCCACAGAAGAAATGAGATGAGATGTGTCATTTAGGTAGCATTCATACCACCTTATTTTGGAGAATTGATTCCCTCTTCTCCTATATATCAGTATACACACTCCTTTTGGAACAAATCAAATCAGAAGTTCTCATTTCCTCACTGGTAACACAAATGGTCATGGAAGGCAAGGTTCCTAACTGAGACAGCTGCATACATCTTCCTAAAATTTGGTAGCGGGAATATTACCCCAGATTTTTCTTGAGGCCAGGAACTGCCTGGAGTACTTTTCTTCCAGCCACAGACTAGAAGCACAGAAAGCAGAGCGCTTAGAAGAAAGGCAAAGCATGGGAAGACAAAGTGAAAGAAAATGATTCGCTGCTCACAACATTTACATATGAATTTCTTGATATCTGAAAATAATGGAATATAGAATACAGAAAAAATGATGAAATATGCTGCCTCTGATTTGGTCAAAAGAGTCAATAGGGACAGCAGTTTTTCAGAATTCCTTCAGAATCCAAAAGTAATTCAGCTGTTTTAATTTTCACTTGTTTCAATGTATCATTATTTTTATATTTTAAAGGAAAAACTCTTACCCTTGCTGGTCATTCTGTTCACTGTGATTACTCTTTAACTTCATAACAGAGAGAACAGCATGGTGTTTCACAATAAAAACTATATAAAGTCTGCTCCTTTGTCACTCCAGTGCAGTGGGTTATCTCATTACTGAGTTATGTACCATAGTATCCTACAGGACTTCTTAAACCTTACTGTATGGCCTAAATGTAACATAAGTGATTCAATAGTCTGCTCTAAATCTGCCTTTCTAAATGCAGACCACAGCTGAAATTCAATTCTACAAGTATGTGCATAAAACAATCGCATGCAAATCTTGACAGTTGCAACTTTAAAGGTTGCTTAGAAAATTTAAATTTTAAACCCTGATTGTGTCATAACACCTCCCAATGACTTCAGCAAAGCAGGATCAGCTCTTTAACACACACACAGAGAAAAAAAAAAAAAGTAATTTTACAACTGATTTTTTGATTAGTAAGTCTCAATCTGACATATACTGGGCTTCATCAGAGAAAACTTTAATGGATTACATGCATGCAATATACATTCCTACTCTTGTTACCTCTACTCTCTAGTTTCCCTTTTACATATTTTTTTTATCAGATTATTTTTGCCAACCATGCCAGAGAATGCTTTTAGCATCACCATTCACTGTCATTCAAAAGGGAGGCGGTGATTCCCGCAGCTGGAGCAAAACCCTGGGAAATGGATTTGCTGATGAAACATTTCCGTGAGCTTAGACAACAAATGAGCACTAGGATCTATAAATCTATCACTTAAAGTGAAAAATAAGGTAAAAACAGCTAGGTAAAAGTCACTAATATGGAAAACATTTAAAAATACAGGATGAGTTCATGCCACAGTACTAGACAAGCTGTGTACCCCTTACAGATGAATTTTGCCCACTGATAAAACAATGAATTTGGTGCAAGTTGTAGGATGCTATTTTTAGAGCCAGTGGACATTTTCTATTGGGAGTAAAATTTGGAAGTTCTCTATTAATGGATCAGAGCTTTGTTCAAGACAACCTTTTACTACTTTCATCGTGTACCTGCTGAGTATTTTAAATCACTGATGAAAAAGCAGGTACAGGCATGAAGCAGTTCCACAAAGCTGTTTCTATTCTCATCAGTAAGCTAAGTGTTAAACAGGGAAGTCTCAAAGCCAGTTGGATCATTCAAAGGCTATTTCAAATGAGCTCATAACCAGCATCCCGGCATCATTTCTATGACTTCTAAAGTAAAAAGAGATCATCCATTAGCTTATAATAACGTATAACAAAGAACTATTAGAAAATTATATCTCTTTAAACTTTATTTTTCCTTTTGGAAACTTTCTAGTTTCTAGTGACTAGTTTGCAGTAGAGTTCATCTTAATGTGGTACTATTTTTGATCTAAGATTGATAAAGCAGACTAAGAAAATGTGGATTCCAACATCAATTTTGGTGGTGGTGGTAGTGGTTTTGTTTGTTTGTTTTTACAATTTCTAGAGATGATTTTGTATTTATTTAAAGTTGATATTAAGTTGGCAATAGGTCCCTATGAACACCTGAAATGAGCACGATTGTATCTACCACTGAGGGTGGAAAGACCGAGCACTGGAACAGGCTAGCTGGAGAGGTCATGGAGGTCTCCCTTCCTGGAGATGTTCAAATGCTGTCTGGACACAGTCCAGGGCAGCTTGCTCTCCCTACCTTCTAGAGCAGGGGTGATAGACTACATGGCCTCCAGAGGTCCCTTCCAACCTCAACCTTTCTGTGATTCCAGTTAGCAGAATGTGAGCAAATCACAGCAGGATGCTTCCTCACTATTGTTCATGTTATGGTATCATTGCAACTGGGCTACCAGGGATAGTTACAGTACTATTGCCTCCAAGTAAGAACCCCATCATGAACAAATGTTGTAAAAATTAATTCCTTCTCAAGCAGCATCAATAATAATTGATTATTAGCTCTCAGAATACAGCAGGCTTGGTCCCTCACTTTAAAAAGGGATTCTACTTCAGCCTGATGACGAACTCCTTTTCAGCTAGTGGCTGTTGGAAGCTCTTTGAGTACTCAGATTTTCTGCATTATTTATGAACAAAGCTTGCAAACATAAACTGAACATAAAACAGATTTCTTTTTTAATTAAAATAAAAATTGAAATTCTGATACTGTTCCATGTTTTAGGGAATCAAGATTCTAGGTATAGGGTTAGTGCACCTGTGCTTTAATCTGCTCCCTTTACTTTGTCCTTTCTTCTGAGAGTTAACAATGCAATTTTGCAATTCTTGCTGAAGGAAAATACAGTCTTTTAGATTAGTAAAAATTGCATCTAAAATATAAGTCTGAAATAGAATTAAAATACTCTCAGCATTATAGTATAACCATATTTAATAATCATGGACCCATGATAGCAATTTTTACATTTGCCATTGCCTAGCAAAAACTTCAGACAATATTACAAGAAAAGTTATATTTAATTGAAAATGTTCAATATTTCACACCTGTATACATTTTCCTTCTGCAACTCCCCCCATACTACTTCATCTTCTGCAAGTGAGTTAAGATATAAAGTTAAATTCCGATCATGAGGTCAAGTTTTGGTTTTAGTCTGCAAAAACAAAACAGCAACAAAAGCTGCTAATGCAGACTGATTTTGCTGCACATATTAATACAGACTTTTGGACGGACACAAATTGTTGTCACAAAATGTACTCAAAAGACCAGTGTTTCTGCATGTTCGTGTGAATGTCAAGCTATGGCATCATTAACATTGTGTGGTGTCCAATAATTCTGTTCTCCCCATGGACAAGGACTGTGCAGAAATAATTACTTGGCAATCACATGCACTTCATCACTTCCAAATTAGATTTTAGTAATCCACCGCTTTATTTCCAGAGTAATCAAATTACTGCAATGGAGTTTCCTTCCTTCTTTTTTTTCTTTCATTTGATATTTATTGCCACAGATGCAAACTGTGTGTTGAGCACAGTCAAGAGAGAAAGACGATTTGGGGAGAAACAGTTGGATAATGTATTTTAAATGTAACAAATGAAAATGATCCTTTAAATCTTCTCTACTCCAATGTAAACACATTCAGTAAATCAGTGGTATAAAAAAAAAAA
>VZTL01050674.1:0-11063 GCA_013400535.1 Scopus umbretta | reverse complement strand
AACTATTGAACAATTCAGACACAGTCTGAGTGTTGAAGAGTTCAGAGAATGCTCTGAAGAATTATTTACTAACTTTGGAGTCAGTGTTTAACTGGTGGAGTAGGAATTGCAAGTTTCAGATAAAGTTGATTATTGTGTGTGGCTGCTTCTATGATAGATTGCATTATTTTGCTGTGTTCTCTTTCAATGTCCTTCCCTCTCTTTCAGAACTATAACATATTTGAAAATTCAAAATGCTACTTTAAAAGATTGCTCATTCTTCATGAAGACACATCTCTTTGAAGTAGGAAGGGAAACCAAAACCCATCTCTAAATTTTAGTCCGATCTCACATGCAAATTACAGGATAAACTCATGCATGAAGTCATTACTGATAGTACATACATATAGTAGTGTATAGAGCAATGCCGTAATGCATGATACTCTTATCTGCAATGTAACTGATTCAGTACACACAGCCTGAGTTTGTCACATGCCTCTAAAGCCTGCAGTGAAGGCAGTCCTCCTGAACTGGGAAAGCGGAGGCAAGTGAACCCCACTGCACTCACCTCTGACATGTAGATGTAAAAAGGAAGAGCTACTGAATAACTGCAAACAGGCCCAAATAATAAAAGTTAAAATAAAATTTGGATTTCTCTACACTTTCATTGTAAGCGTGAAGAGTGTAGTCTCAACCCATTAAGTACAATGCTGCCTTTTAGCTCTTTAGTTGTAGGTACCTCAAGTCATAACACAGATCCAAAAGCAGAGATGCAAAGCTGCCTTCAGAGACAGTGCTGCACACATCTGAAATAATCATTTCCATGCAGAATGCTAGATGAAAATAAAATAGCAGTGACTATGGAGGCTGCAGTAGCTTGTTCTAATTCCCTTCCCACCTCAAGATAAATTTTATTAATTTTTAAGTCCTGTCCATTAGTACTGCAGTAACTTATTATTTTAACATCTGAGTAGAACACCACAGAGGCTTCTTCAGGAACATCTGAGATGGCATTTGTCACAGATTGCTTACATTTTCACTATCTGTGAAGTAAAGCTTTAGCCCTTCATTTAACCCTTTCTACAGGCATTTTTCAGACCCAATTAAAAAACTAGTCCCATTCAAATCTGTCAGACCAAACTTCCAGAGCCGTTCTGAGTTTCCAGAGAGGTAGTCTGCAGCATGAAAGGAGACAACATGAAGAAATCCATATTGTGCACATCCATTTGGGAAGCCACAGGAAGATCCAATGTGGACTCCACCATGTTGTCACCTCTTTCTGACTGCTGCTGCATGTTTAGATTCCAGACAGAGCAGTCTGTACTGACCAGAAGGATTTGCAACATTAACATGGGACCCATCCCAAGAATTTACACAGTACTTCTCTTTTGCGGTAGCTGACATTCTCACATTTGGGATGTGCTGGACACTGCAGGGCAGCTGCTTGCAAGACAGGGGTGAATTTAATCATCTCTCACTGAGTTTTACTTTACATGTTGGATTGGATTAAGCATGAGTACTGAAAAAGCTGCTGCTAGGTGGTATCGATGGAAGTTAATCAGATCATTCATGGCTGTTACTTTCCAAGTTTCAGAAGCAGACAACTGGAAGTGAAACAGGCTAAGATTCTCTTTACTCTGGAACCTTTGGTGAGGCCACATCACAGAAAAATAAAAGGAGGGTGTGAAAGGGAATCTATATTGCATTACATCTTACTAGCAGAGTGCAATTAAAATGTGCATAAGTGTCTGCAAACATAATTTCATTCACTCTAACAAGACATGACAAAGATCATAATTTCCAGATTCAGAGAAAAGGATAGCATTAGATCAGAGGACTGTTAGCAGATATGAAACCATAATGGTATGCATAGTTTTTTCCCTATTGTATGAAACTCTGGGCAAGTATAAACCTTTCCAATGCTTCTAGGACAGTCCTTTTAGCTGCCCTGCTCTGAAAGTCATCCCAGATGATATCAAACAAACCTGAAGCTAAAGGAAAGAACAAAATCCATCTCCAGGAGGTCAGTGGCTTTTCATTTCCATGGAGAGTATGAGCAGTCAGAACATATATTTCTGCTTCAGTGCCCTTTGAAGTTATTTCTGCATGTCAGCAAATGTCTCTTATAAAACAACCCCTTTTCAAAAGCTTGTGTCATCCCAGTGGCGCTTACTGCACTGAGGGTCCTTGCAGCATTAACCAGTACTTTTGAGTCCTCTCAATGTCTCTTAGATATTCAGCTTCAAAGTTCAAAAACAGTATCTAGTGACTTGAAACAATCTGGAACCACATGGATTTCTGCTGTTCTATGTCTACACTTCCCAAAGCAACTAAGCAAACAGATGTTAGATCTATATTGAGTCCTTTGATAGCAGAGTAGATCTCCATCATTCTTCTCCCAATTGCTCAGTCCCCGAAGACCAACATTGTTATTAAAATCCTTCCCATTTTAAGGCCAGACATTAATATTTCCCTCTGCACAGTGATCATGGTTACCTTACATCATCAGGAAGGTCAGCATGGCTATATCCTCAAACACTGACCCTGACAGTGGGTTTGTGGTTTAGCTCAATGTTGTGCTATGTAATATAGCTCTATGCCATCCCTCTTGCTAAAAGCGACTACATGGTTTTGTGTTGGATGTGATGCCTCTCACCCAGGACGGGTTTGTGCCTGTTCCATTAATCCATCTCTGGGTGAGCCATCCTGCCTGAATACCTGCTAGAAAGGGCGCAAAAGACCTCAGTTGTTAAACCTATTAACCTATGTCACTTCTGGGATGGTAATACCCAGGTTTATCAGGACCCTGTCTTTTGAAGGGGCAAAAAAGAAAAAGAAAAACAAGTGCCTTCAAAACCCAGGATCTGGTCCTACTCTGTACAGTACTTAAGGCACTTCATGAAATTAAGCCACTTGTACAACACCTCATAAAACTCAACTCTCTACCCATCAGAACACATTTGTTTACTATGCACCCTCTCTCCCCCATGTGGCACAGAATGTTGTAGTGTTTTTAACAGGCAGGTTTAATACCCCAGTTGCTGATGTTAGTTCTTTAATAAATGTAGTTTAAAAGAAATCCCCTCCCCAAATCTATCAGTTCCCTGGGAGAGTAACGGTCAAGGCATGACAGGACTATCAATGGATCCAAAAGGAGAAAAAGAATGGATAAGGTTGCATGGTGTTTCACACCTTGCAAAAATAAACCAACAAAAAGTTGAGAAGAAAAAGAGGAAAAACTGGGGTTTGAAGGCTAGCTTCTGCCACCTCTGGTCTTTCTCCACTTGACAAACCTGTCAAAATAAGTGTGAAATTAGCTTATTTAGTGAAAAAAAATGCTTCTTGATGATAAACAACTGTAGAAGTCTACCACTTTGATAAATCTTTAGGTTGAAATGAATTCTCAACTCTAAAATGGAGCTTGGAGTAAAAGTCAGAGGCAAATATCAACTGCAGGCTAGCCAGAGCTTAGAGTAATGAGTTTTAAGACAGGGGGTTTGGGCATCTGAGCAACTTGTGGTTTGAAATCAAGTCTCCTGCAAGACAAGTAGGTAACCATGCTAATCCCCAAGCTTCTGGCACTGCAGAGAGAGATCTGTCCCTGCGTTTTGGCAGTTGCTGGTTACCTCCTTCAGACACGCACTCCAGAGAGGAAACCTATTTCCTGTCTGACTTCAACTCCAGGTTTAATCAAGTCCTCTTCCTCACATTGTTTTATAATAAAACCCTTAAGGAATCCAGTTTAACACATACTTCAGAACCTTAAATAATATGCTGTAATATCACTGCTGATGTTAAATTTATATAGTCTAATAAGAAGTTTGCATCATATTGTAGGTTATTTTTGCAAATAATATAGTATAAATTCCTTGATTGCCTCAATATACCTTTCCAACATTTGTGAAAATGTGTCATTTCACTGATAAGTTTGATAGCATTTATTACAGGATACAGTGATACTTCTGTAGATGGGAATCCAGTTTCCTTTCCACTTTATCAATGCAGGAAAACAGGTCTTACACCATCACTGTCTGTAATGAGTTACCTGAATTCAAAGACAATACTGCAGAAAATTTAGAATGAACAGTTACTGTAATTAAAACATACATTGTTTAAATGCTTCAAAGAAGTCTGTTTAACATTCGCTGCTACAGGGTACCTGGCCTTTTCCAGAAAAACAATGGAGTATCTTTAAACATGTGCAACATCTGCTAACAACCTCAATGAACACCACAGTATCTGTGGATTAACAAGTCCCTAATCACCTTCAAGTAAAATATATCAGCTGCCTTTGGCTCCTGTCCCACAAGTGTACCTCCTACCAGACCATCTATTTTCTTGTTAGCTGGCACCCTAATTTGCTACTGTCACAAGGTGTACCCCAAAATCTCCTCATCCCTGCAAGGAGGCAACATTCAATACTAACTCTCCTTCATTGCATTAAGGATTCAGACTAGCAATTCATAAACTGTAGTTAGACACAGTGGTGAAACTTTTCCTTGAAAGTTAACCTCAAAACTTGTCTATGGTTTGAAGCACAGTGGTGCTCTGAGGAGTTAAGAAATTTGGAAAGCAAGGTCTATAGGACTTTCAGTATGAGCATCCATTTCATATATTGATTGCTTTTACTGTGTCTGAGAAGCATTGTGTGCCACATCCCATGGGAAAGTCTGCCATCAAAGTATTCTGAGTTTCTTAGCCTCAGTAAAAGCCCAGGAACACAGAACAACAGTCTCTGCCATGGCAGCTTGTTTGTAGGATGTAACACTGTTCAGTTATGTATCAAAATAATGATTAACCTTCCTCAGAAAAAAAAAGAAAAAACACACTTGTGATATATATTGTAATCAGGATGTCAGAAAGTTTGCTTAAATGGCAAGATTTGTTGAAGTTACCTTTGAACATGGCATTGCCACAGAACACAACTGAACCTCAAAAAAAATGCAGATTTGGTCTCATTTTCTTTATGCCTAAAACTTGCAAGTTACTTCTGGTGTTTCTTGGGACATTTTTGCTGCTAGCTTCCAAATTATAGAACATCATGTTAACACAGGTTATTAGCATCCTGTGATATTTTCCATGTCTCACTCAAATTAGAACTGCATATAACAGCTCAAATGCCAAGTTGTGACTACAGCCAAAAGTCTATCCTCCAAAGACAGTGACTGGAAGTATGCTATAACCTGCATTTTCAGATAAGCTTTAATTAGGTAAGTTTCAGGATATGATTGCCACCAGCCAATAAGGCAAATATCTATTCTAGATTACAAAGACTAATGATGAACCTGACAAATTATTCAAACACCATCCAATTTGGCAATGCTTTATTAGCTTTCTTAAATAAAAGACATCTAGAAACTATTTCTTTTTCTGGATTTCATTTATAACAAGGCACTTGAAGGCTTTGGGCAGCTGAGCAGTGGAAATTCAGCCTCTACAATTTCAGCAAATGTTTTCAAGCTTAAAAGCAACTGGTAAATTACAGATTTTTGACACCCACCCTAATCAATAATAACAGCAACCTTTCTTATCACTTACAATATTAATGACTAACAGCATTCAAAGCCTTACTGTATTGTTTACTTCAGCAGAGCATGGATCCACCATAAGTCCACTTTCACTAAGCAGTCAGACATTTTGTAATCCTATTTTTCCCAAAAATGAGCAATTTCCTTGCATGCCCAGTAGCTGCAGGCAGCAATTCTCTTTTCATAAGACCACTGGATCTGTTTTTACCTCCGGTTGTTGTTTTGTTAAACATAATAAAAGAATGACACTAGCACAGATGAAACCCATATAACATTGTTAATTAAATACTTATGGACATTGGTTCTTACCAATCCCTCTCAAAATTTCATAGGACACCACAATTAGCACTACTGGGCTTAAGCTATTTAAAGGACTACTACCTTATTCCTGAACATTTCAGCCCACATATTTAACCTGCACAGCTGGAGCTGCAAGCAGAGCTAGCTATGTACACTGCCTGAAAATGTCAAAGTTTTCATGTAGTAGAGGAGGACTGGGAGATGAAGTGATGCACAAAAACAAAGGTAGTAAATCCAGTACAAGCAACAGGATTTGGCTGAAAGATTAGCACAACCTAAGTCATGGCATATCAAGCATGTGTTTACCAGATCAGAGGATTGATGCATCAAAAATCAAAATATGAAAGTGCCATTTATCTGCTGCAGATGCTGTGCTTATTCTCACAGTCCAATAACATGAAATTATATTGTGAGAAGCATAGGCAACAGTCCTGCAGACTCTTAAGGATATGTTTTACTTCATTAATTTCTTGCAGTCCCAATGATATCTGAGATCAATTGCACTTACAGGTGAGCCTCTCTAGAAACAAGGATTTCCTTTATTAACCTTCCACAGATGATGAAAATATAGAGAGAATTTATCTTATTACTGAGTTTGATCTATTTTTTTATACAGTAACAAAAATCTCCAACAGAAATCCAAATCAGTTAGATACAAGCTATGAAAATTATCACATTTTTACTTCAGCACATGTTTAATATTTGATCCTCTATGTGCAATAAATGACTTCTATTGCATGCAGTAATTAATTTCTATTCACAGATATTTATATATGAAATTAAATATTTCATATATTCATTAATTTTATAATTTTAGAAGCTAGTGACTCTGAGGTGCACTAATCAACTTTTCCATTTTGTGTAAAAGGTAGTTCTTTAATGGGCAGTAATAATTTTCACTGGATAATAAGTCACAAAATGTGTTCTGAATCCTGATCTCTTTAAATATAGACCCATCTTTATCAACTTCAGCAATATTGTCTTGCATATTCATTGAAATGGATTAGTCCCATTCAGCATCCTTCCCTTACTTCAATTTTTACCTAGATTAATCAGACCCTAAAATGGTTTTGTCTTAATAAGTTTCTTGGGTTTTTTTGTCTTAATAAGTTTCTTGGTTTTATTTTGCATTCATCCCAAAGTGCACCTGTTCATCAATATTGCAGAGACATGTCTTTGAGCAACAGCAGTAGGTATCTTTCTATCAGGACAAGAACAACATTGTAGCCTGAAGCATGAAACATCCAATCAGGAAGTAATCAGTGAAAAGGTACTTACTCCCTTATTTCTACGTGACCTTCAGTGAGCAACCTCTAGTGTGACTCACTTCTTCTCATTTAAACACCTACAAACTTGTGTAGATAGCACAGGTATTCTGTCTATTTTACTCTCCCAGATGTAAAACACTGAATAGAATAACTTTTCTTTTAAACTTTTTTTTATTGCCCAAGCTTTCTGGGATGAAATGGTTTTAAATTAGGGTTTTTTTCCATCCTCTGACACAAAGGAGAGAGTCATACTACAGAAATAGCTAGAAAAAAATACTTTTGCAGCATTCCAGTATTTAGAAATCCTAAGCTTTGAGAAAAATGAAGCAAAATGGAGGATACTCGCTACTTAAGTAGTTACTGAGATCATTTTAAAACCCAAGGCTATGAAAACAAAAAGATACTTAATTGTTTATATCTGGATACTTTATTCCAATGTAACTGAATAAATGAGTAAAGATGCATAGGTCAGAAAATAGGAGAGCTGTGCTCATGTAAATCTGAAAAATCTAGTGATCCTGGCTGTGCCATGGCTAATTACTTTGCCTCCTCAATCACACTGTGTCATAGTTTTCAAATAGAAAAGTATCAGAAAGATTGCTTACTCAAAGAAATTAAAAATGGCTGTCATAGTGGGAACTGTATTCCAGATGACCCACAGCCTACTTGCCAGAAGAATAAATAAATGATGACACAGCTATGTCCTTCACCCTCAACAGTAAATTAAGGGTAAGATAAGGCAACTGAAAGAGCACCTCAAGAAAGCCAGAAGATGTTTTTTTCACACAACTGGGGAGAGATTTTATAGTTGTTTACCCTCTCACTACAAGAAAGCACCAGCCTTCCAGATTCACATATGTTTCAGTAGATCAGCTGTTGGAAGACCATAGTAACTTGTATATAGACAGCTGAAGATATCTCTCTGAGAGGAAACAGTAGCATGAAAGGGGCTTAATCCAGACCCTGAGAGCCAGGCCAGTTTCCAGAAGAACCAGCACACTTGGCTCCCAGCCCTCTGTATTTCAGGTTTTAGCTGTAGATGTGGAATGCTTTGAACTCAATCCCCAGCTCCTGGGAAGCACAAGAAGTATAACAATACTTCTGTAGTGTCAGAGGTGATGTGTGAGATAGCACCTTCCCCTTCAATGAGCAGAGGAAAAAGGTTCACTGGACAGACTGGATTGCCCAGTTTTGTTTCAGTAGCAAATTTGTTTATTTGAAAAATAGTCCCAGGGATTAAAAGAAGATTATGACTTCCCCTGACCAGGAAGGTTACTGGTCTGGTTATTGTGCTTTGTGAGGATCAGGAGCTTTACTGGCACTGAACATTATATGCTGCACAGTGAGCAACTGATGTAAGTCCAGATCTGGGTTTGTCCACCTCTTTGTAGGCTGAAGTAATTCGTATGGGACCTAGAATATCTCAGGATGAGAATAATGTGAAATGTCTATACTTCCATTCCAGAAGTTCGTGTTGAAATGAGCATCAAAGTCAGGAAACATCATTAATCATGTACCATCACTTTTCCCTTTGTAGTTCTTCCTTCAAGTTTCTTCTGCTGAATCATCAATAAAAAATATGCCAAATCCCACTTTCATACAATTTTCTCTTCTGCAGCGCACCAATGTAAAACTCCTTAAAATCTCTAGCCTTCAATGTGTCTGAGGTTTGGTCCCCAGTTTGTGTGTGGGTATTTCTCAAAACCTGGAAAACATGCAAAAGCCTGATCCAATTTTCAATGTTATACAGTTCTCGAAAACTTAATCCACTCATTGGTGTTTCTTGTGTGACAACGGGTGAATAAAACATATTTCTCAATAATTAATAAAAAGTTACAATTGAAGACAGAGTGTTTACAAAAATAGCTGCATCTGTATTTTTAGTTTTAAATAAATACTGCTTGCAAGTTTTGCCTGGGAGGAAGATCTCCAAAATGACTGTCACTTTATCTGGTGGCCTAGATAGTAGAAATGTCATCTTGTGGGAGAAAGAGGTAGTATTACCTGCAAGATATTAAGTTCAAAGATGGCTGTTGCCATTCTGTGCTGTGAATGCCTTTCGTCTCATTAGCAACCTAGGAAAAATAACCCAAATGACAGGTGCCCATTACAATACTTGCTCAATGTCTTTAAAAGCCCTGTTCAGTTCTGCTCTAAGGCCCACTCTTCTGTCCACATCTCTGCACTAAATACATTAAATAGCACAGTGGTGAGTGTTTACATTGTGTGCTACATTGGCAATCATGTAGAATGCAGTTATCTCACAGAAATTCTACAGCTCTAGAAACCTAATGGTGAAGTGAAGAATTTGTTGTGCTTCTTGGGTTGCTCTTACTACATAACATTTAAGACCAGTATCCAGCATGAGCAAGTTGTTCCACTGGAAACGGGTTGTTATACGAGTTTCCATTTCAGCAAGCCTCCTGAGCAGCAAGTTCACTCCATGTAAATTACTAGATATGTAAGAAACAAAAAAAATCCATAAATCCACACAAATCTGGGTGTGGGCTTTTAGAAACTGCACACCTTGAAGTATCATGGTTAGACCAAAATTTTAAAGATGAAGACTCTGACTGATTATGGGTGCTTAGCCAATATTCCTTAGCATGTGGCAATTCCCATAGAAAACAGAAGGTGTTGCAAATATAATTTGCTTTTGAAATCTGAACAGCCTTAGATGGGTATCAAATGGGAAGGCACAGGCAACTATAAAAAACACATACCCTAACTTCATCCAGGGAAGCAGTGTCCAGGCTGAAAGAGGATCTGTCATCTTACACCACCTGTGAACCTCTAAGGGACAAATGAACCATTTTTGACTAAACAAACAAACAAACAAATCTGGCCATATATATGCTCCTCAAAGTGAGCTTCTGTCTCTAGAACAATTTGGTCTGCAGCATGACTTTTATGTCATGAGAGAAAGCCTGCTTTCACTGTCTATGCCCAAAGACAATTTATTGGCGTGTATTCTCCATATAAATTGCTCGGGCATTTAGCAGTTTGATTGCAATCACACTGTACAACCTACTTAAGTGCTTGCATTTTCTCCTGTAAATGCAGGTAACCAACAGGAGACTCAAACAGGAATAATATTCCCATTGGTACATATGACTTTTTTTCTTTCCAGTCGAGCTGAATAATTATTTCACACCATTTAATAAGGAAAATATGGACCAGACCTTTTAGTCTAAAAGTGAAAAACATGTCACAATGAGCCAAAATACAGAAGGAAGGAAAGCTCTTCCTTTATCACCCTGACGTGCACCTCCTGCCTCCATTCAGTTTACTTCATCATCCTCTGCCTTATTTTTTTTCTGGCTTTCCTAACATTCAGGTTTTTATCCTTTTGCATTGAAACCTGAAGGCAATGAGAGACTTTACCCTATTTTGTTTCAAATAAAAATTCAGTCAATATAACTGTCTTACCAACAAGAAATTGCTTTTCATAAAGCATCTCAAATTCCTATGGAAAACTCTAATCTTTGTAGAGAAGAATTTATAAGCTTTTTGGCTGAGAATGAAAACTTGTTTATCCAATAGAAGTGAATGTTTCTAATGGAAACTTAAGTAGCAGCATACTTCTCTCTTAAAAGAATCATCGCTATGAGCACTGAATCACGTGAGTCTGGCTCTTTTGGCCCTGCATCTCTTGGCTGAATTATCTGGTAATACAGCCATTGAAGCTTTTTCTATATTTAAAATTTTAAATTTAAAAATAAATTTAAAAAAATTTTAAAAAATAAAAAAAATATTTTTTTAATTTCAATTTTATATTTATTCTCTTTCCATTGCCTACCTCCACTGAGATGGCTAAGGTGCTGCAAGCATTATTGCAGAGACATTTCAAATGTGCTCCAGTGTACTCAGTACATTGTGGACCAGATTGAAGGACCTCACTTGCACACTGTCCCTCAAACATGACAATGCATGCTGCCCTGAGGCTTATGTCTAGTGTTGTGGTTGATCGGCAACTAAGCACCACATA